>JAQQSU010000730.1:0-18392 GCA_028627135.1 Pseudochirops cupreus | reverse complement strand
GTAATGTTGTGAATATTATAATGTTTTGAATGTTTGTCTTGATTTGTAATGGAATAAACAGAGTGTTCACTCTATTTTGTAATCTGAACTCTAAAAGCTGTTCACAGTAGCATTCCTTTGGGAATCTGTTGGTGCATGGCGTTACAGTGGTGTAGCAAGTCCTACCTGTAAAGGCAAGGAATTGAGGGGGTGGTTAACCTGCAGTCTTGAGGTCACGTGAGACCCTCTGGATCCTCAAATGTGGCCCTTTGATTGAATCCAAAATTCACAGAACACATCCCCATGAAAGGAGGTCATAGATTCCCCACCCCTGGTAGATTATTTTCCCAAAGCCCTTATTGCTTTAGGACCCTCTCATTAATGAGGGAATTCATGCAGTATGGATCTGAGCATTTCAATTTTTCAGTCATGCCCAACCCCTCATGAGCATAGCGATGGATAACTATGGAGTTCTAATTTTAGTAAGCCAAGTCTATCTCCTTCATTTCTGAAGTAAAAGATTAGTAGGCATGTGGTGGCTTGATAATGAAGTATATTGTGAAAGTTGTTCAGTTGGAACTTAAATACATACATATATACACACATGTGTGTATAAACATATATTTATTTACAAGTATACACATACATATAGTTATATTACAATATTTATTAAATATATACTGTATATATTTAAGGAAATAAGGTAGACACACAAATCTTAAATTGTGATCTCCTTGAGAATAGAAACAATCTTTTGCCTCTTTATTTGTCCCCCATGCTTGGCACAGTATACATAGTGGATACCTGATAAATGTTTATGGACTGATTGACAAAGTGGCATACCCATTTCCACAGTCCATTTCCAGTGGACAAATGATCTGCCAACTCTGTTTTTGTTTAGGACATTACTGATGATAGCAACCAAAAGCTTTTTTGTTGTATTTCTGTGATGTGTTCATTAACAACCATAAAAAGTTCTAGATAGAAAGTCCAGAGTTGAAGGAGACATTAGAGGTCTTCTAGTCCTTAACCAAAACTTCAAAATCAATCCTTTATTCAGCCATTAGTTTAGTTAATATTTTATTGAGTGCCAACAAAACATTGGATTGAACCCAACAGAAGATACCAAGAAGATGAAAAATGATTTCTACCCTCAATCAATTTAGAGTTTCCTTGAAGAGATTAAGGAGACAGAGTTTACCTTGGGCTTTCTCTCTAACCCATCTTCTATGCTAGGCCTTTCTATTGTCTTATGCTCCAAATTTGTCTTTTCCTTCCTCCCTGAAAATTCCTATTCCTCTAGGTGTAATTCCTCTTACCTAGCCTGAATTAGAAATGATTTTTCTTTCTCTGGACCTTGTGTAGCACTTTGTAGCTACAAACCTTATAACTTTATAGCTCTTATAATTTAATGAATGAAAGAACATTTATTAAACACTTACTGAACAAAGCACTGGGCTAATTCCCTGTGTACAGAGAATTTGGTGTTCATACATTTCAGTCATGTATGACTCATCATTACACCATTTGGGGTTTTCTTAGCAAAGAGGTTTATCATTTCCTTCTCTAGCTCATTTTACAGATGAGGAAACTGAGGCAAAGAGGGTTGAATGACTTGCCCAAGGTCACACAGGTAGTGTCTGAGAGTGGATTTGAACTCAGGAAGATGATTCTTCCTGATTTCAGGATAAGAAATGGTGGTTGTTGTCCTTCATTCTCAAAAGGACCAAAATGATATCACTGTGCTAGAGTCAAGTTACGGTGTGTCTACTGTGGCTGATCAAACCAATAAGAGCTTGAAATACTCTACCACAGGACAGGCACAAATAGTCCATGTGACCATTTGGGGTAGATTCTCTAAATTTGCATATCTTCTGTTTCTTTTGAGTTATTTCCATTCTATTTTGCTCATAGAGCACAGCACCTTCTCTGGTGAGGGCACACTATCCTAGGCAGTCCTGTGCCAATGTCTCCCATGTCACTCAATCAGTTCCAAAGTTCTTAAGGGAGACCTTGAGAGTGTCCTTGTATCACTTTTTCTGACCACTATATGAGCGATTGTCCTGTGCTGAGTTCTCCATAAAATAGGCCTTTTGGCAAGTACACATTTGGCGTTAGAACAACTGGCCAGGCCACAGGAGTTGCTTCTCAAAGCACTGTGCTAAGTATGGGAATACTAATAGAAAAGCAAGACAAGTTCAGTTCTTAAGAAACTTGCATACTAATGGGAGAGATAACACATCTAGGAAGTTTCAATTGCAAATCAGATGGAAAGGCCTTATGGTCCTTAGGGTCCAGCAACAAAGCAGATGGTAATTAATCTTCTTTAGTGTCGTTTCCAATGACAAAAACATAGCTATTTTTGCTGTTGAATCTTTAACACATAGTGAAGGATCTGGGTGCTCTTACAGCCTATTTTTCATTATAACTGTTGCTCAGTTATAGTAAAGTCACTGCATGTGTGTGTATGCGTGTGTGTGTGTGTGTGTGTGTGTGTGTGTGTGTGTGTGTGTGTGTGTGATAAGTCTCTTGCTTGATGGTAAGCCTGCTTAGCTTTGTACTTTATCTCATGTATTTTTGTGGCTCCTCCAACATCAAGCATGAAGCTTTGCAAATAGTAATTACTTAAATGGTTGTTTAATTAATGAAGGGATGAATGTTGTTAGGTGTCACACCTCTCTTCCATGCTAATGTTTACATTGCTCTTTGCATGGAATCTGTTATTAGTTATTGTTGTAAATTATCACATCCATTAAGTATCCATCATCCTTTAGGTGCTTGACTTCTGAGAATATGGTAATCTGTGATTCATAGTCAAATACCATCACTGGAAACTACTGGTTTTAAATTTTGGTGGTTTTGGGAGGGGGTGTTTGTTTTTGTCTCAAGACAGAGCTTTGGTTCACTAAAAGCACTGCACAATTTCCCAAATGTAGACAGAGTCTCTCCCTCTACTAACTTATGCAATTCCAGGCCCAATACATTATCCAACTGCATATCTGCTTCTAATGCATGGAAATATAAATGAACTCTTTAGACATTTATCCAACTGTCTGGACAGTAAGAATTCTGCATTTGTACGTTGTGGACAGTTAAAATCCTTTCTAGTGATTATGGATCTCATTAGGAGATTTTGCAGTTTGGGGATCTTGATGTAGTCAGCAATGTCATCTTCAAAAATAACATTTAAAGACCTCATAATCAATAGAGAATTCTCCCCACCCCCACCCATCCCTACGCACATTTTTTTGCAATTGGTTCTCCCTTTCTTCTTGCTCAGGCTAAAAGTGCAGTGGCCACTCACAGGCCCAATCCCACTAATGATGGACATGGAAGTTTTGATCTGCTTCGTTTCTAACAGGAGCTGGTTCACTCCTCAAGAAGGCTGATTTCTCACCTTCCTTGCTAACCAGGAACTCACCATATTGTTGTCAGATTTAGTGCAGAAATCTGATCAACTTTAATCCACTGCAGCTATGACCTTTCAGGCTCAAATAATCCATCAGCTTCAGCTTCCCCAGTATCAGGGATTATAGGCATGCACCACTAGGCTTAGCTCAGGAATCCTTTTCACTTTGGACTCTGTACTATGAATTCTTCATAACAAACAGCAAATAGTTTTGGTGAGCATAACCTATCCTTATTTTTGCCTGCCTTGATGTTCATAATCAGAGGTTTGCAAAATGTTCCAGCTGCTGTATCTTTCAAGGGATCTAGTATATCAACCTGAACAGTTACATCATTTGTACAGCTTCAGGAAGAGTAAAAGTCTTATAGGTAGAGCACCTTCCTGGCACTCAAATCATACCACATAAGGCCATGTAAGTATCCCTATGACCTAATTTCAAGCATCGTTGGGTATTAAATAAATATAGAAAAAGAAAGAGGACTTTAATCACTAGGTCTCTCCTCTTTCAGCTGGTAGACCTGGGTAGACCTGGATATCCTAGATTGAGAGAGTAATTCTGAAAGGATCTAAGACAGTTCATGGAGAGAAAAGGACAAGAAAAGCAGTAGGGGGGAAGACTAGAAACAGTATCAGCTACACAAATCACATTTCTAATGTGCATCATTTTAGCTAAATCAATCCCTTTGTTGAATTAAATGTTTGCCCCATCTTCTTGTTCTTTCTTATCTTTTCATGTCTTTTTCAATTCTTTCCCTAATTCTAAATTTGTTTTTATTCTGATAACCCAGGTTTTCAAAACAGGCAACATAAAGATTATTTTGATGGCGCCTTCATAATAACAAGGTTATCGGTCTTGGCCTGGCTCTTGAGACACTGACACAAATTAGCAGTGATTGCCATCCCCCTCCCCCACTACCATCCTGTTAGAGACTAGAAAAATTAAATACTTAGAATGGATGGTGTGGTAGAGCTATAAAATGAATACTATATGAGGAGTCCAGAAACTTGGACTCCAAATCTATCATTGGCACCTATTAGCTTCATGATCATGGGCAAGTCAAGACCTTGGCAAATTTCAGTTTTCTCATTTATAAAACAGGGATATAATAACTACCTCCCCAACACATCCAGGTAAGAATGAAATGAAATAAAACATGTGAAAGGAATTTATATTCTATCAAGTGCTATGTATATATAAAACATTGTTACCGTTGTTATTACTATACGTCCCACATGACCACTGGAGGATTTTATCGTTTTTACTATTATTAATAAGGCAAAGTATTTGACGTCTCTGATCTGCGAACTCAACTTGATACTGGAAGAAATAGCATTTCTTATTAAATTTTTAATAAAAATGTCTGCCTTACTTATGCTATATTCCTCACATATGCTTTGCACACACTGGCCTCTTCTCTTCTACTTATGATACAATGACCTTCCTTAAAATTCTCCATCCCCTGCTCTTTTCCTGTTAAATTCATTCACTACAAATTTAATCAAAATCTAGCTCTATTCCCATTTCCTCCATAAGGCCAAAGAAAACTTCCTACTTTCTTCTCTGAAAAAAGTATGTAATCTTCAATCCAAAAGAAAAAATCAGTCCAAAATTGATGGGAATCTGTCAGGAATGAAATTCTGAACCATGCACATTGTAGGCATTCTCATATGTTTATTGACAGTCTGACACAAACACACAACATTCTGATGAAGAAACTGAGAAACTGTCTAAATAGACTAATTTAGATGCATAAAGAATTCATAGACCAATGGAGTTTTTTTTAAGTTGGCTAGTAGAGAAGGCGGGGGGAAAAGAGTGCTAATAATGTATATGAAAGAATAGCATAGATCTTTAAAAATATGTTGAGTGACATAAATCATAATAAGGAGAGGCTGGTAATAAAGGTTACGGAAAAGACCTTTTTAGCAATATTGTTATAAGGAAGAAGAAAGTGGATAGAATGATGATAGTCAAATTAAGGGAGAAGATAGAAATACTCAATTACTTAATGCATTGCAACCCTGTTACTTCTTTTAATTAGGAAGAATAAAACCAAAATAATTAACAGGGAGATGAAACCAAAGAAAAGTGAAAAGATTATAAGAGACATCTAATTGTCCCAGTGAATTCAAATCATTGCCCTAGGTGAATCACAGACTAAGGTGCTGAAAGAACTGGCGTATATGATTGCTGATTGCTGCTCTGTCTGATTTTTGAAAGATTGTATAGCAGGTGCCTCTGTGGTGGCAAAGAACTGGAAATTGCAGGGATGCCCATCAACTAGGAAATGTGAACAAGTTGTGGTATATGATTGTGATAGAATACTACTGTGCTATAAGAAATGATGAGCTTAGAAAAGCATGGATAGACTTACATGAAATAATGAAGAGCAGAATGAGCAGAATTCAGTGAATGCTAATTGCTGTTTTGTTTTAAGAGCAACTTTAAGTGACTAAGTCATTTTGACTATTATAAATGCCCAAATTAACTGCAAAAGACATGCAAAAAAAAAAGATGCTATCTGCATCCAGAGAAAGAACTGATAAATACGAGTATGTAAGGAGTGATTTTACATGAATGTACATATTTGTCTAATGGCAGCCATGTCTAGGGTAGGGAGGGAAGGAAGAAAAAAAATTTTTTTTAATTTACATGATAACTATCTTATATATTTAAAAGGAATAGAAAGTTGCACATAATAGAGTTGCAGTTTAGTGTGCAATCATCTTTTTTTTTTCTGTTCTACTGTTATGGAAACGCTTGTTTTATTTTTTAAGATCAGAATAGAATAAATTTTTTTTTTAAAAAAGAGATAAGTCATAGAGGCTGGGAGAGGCACTGTAGATCTAGAGATAAGCAAATATTGCCTATATTTTCCCAAAAAGAGAAAAAATTGGTTTCTTTAAATTATAGGGTAGGGGGATTGATTTCCATTGCTGGAAAAATTCAAGAACCTATTATTAAAGGGACAATTAGTGAGAATGTATGAAAAGATGTAGTGACCACTAAAAGCCAGAATGGTTTCATCAAGAAAAGATCATTCTGGGCCATTCTAATATTTCTTTTTGGAAGATTACTAGACTCATATATCAGGAGTAGATCCAGATTGCAGCAAATCATCTGACAAGGCCTCAGAGATGGTCTTTGTGGAGATTAGGAGAGATGGCCAACCAGAAGTTCACAAACTTATCTGACCCACCACCCCCTTTTAAAACATAATTACTCAGCATCTGCCTGGAAATCTACTTTCTTTAATTCTTTAACTTTTTTTTTTTACATTTGCATCATTTCAAAAACATGCACCCCCCCCCCCATTGTTCCAGTGCCCCCAGTGGGCCCACTTTGAGAAGCTACAGCCTAGATGATAATATATTTATGTAGATTCAGAACTACTTGAATAACTGAACCCAAAATCATCTTGGAGGAAAATAACATGGCTTATTACATAGAGTTCCAGGCTAAGACCTAACTGCAGATTTTGCCTTGGACCGTTACATAACCTGTGTAATCCTGAGTAATCCATTACCTGATACTTGTGCCTCTGGTCACTCCTTAAGGTTTATTTACTAAGACATAAGCTGCTGCCTACTTGGTGGAAGGAGTTCTCACAGTGAAATTCTACTCACACTGATAAAATCTTAGATCCTTGCGCTTTTGTACATCATCTTAAAGAAAGAATTCCATTGGAGTGCTCCAGGGATTAATGCAATGCAACATTATTTTCAGCCTGGATGAAGGACCTACAAGGTAGATTTAGCAAACACAGAGATAATACAAATTTAGGAGGGACAGTTAGGAAAGTGAAAAACTCATGTTTTGAATCATCATAGATTGTTGGTAGATTACTGCTGCCTTGTGTTTGCTGAAATTATTTCAGAGATTTCTCTGCGTCGTGACTGTAAGAAGGAGCCAAAAGGCAATTTTTGGAAACTAATTCATTCCATGAGTCATTTTTGATAAAGGTAGGAAAAGAAGACAAAGTGAATTTATTTTTTTTTAACTAGCAAATATGTCGAAACGATCTTAAGTCATCCATATTGTTTCCCTGAAATTTCCAAGTTAAAAAAAAAAGATGAATGACTGTAAGACAAACAAACACAGCACACAGGAGGTTCACTCTTGATCTGGTCAGACAGGAAAGACACTAAGAAGGGGTTAATAATCTTACTTTATTCTAGTCTAGTTTTCTCAGAGTAGGATTGCTGATAATGGCAGCACAAACTCCTACAGCATTCCCTAATCACCCTTCTCACAGGGGCTGGTGAGAAGGGGGACAACTGCCCCTACCTCTTGATGGGATTGGTCAAGACAGGCACTATTGTACATTCCCTAAGCCCCTCAATCCTCAGCGGAGGCCAGTTGAGGCAAACACAGATTCCCTCCAAACCTTGATGGGGGCCAATCAAGGCACACACAAATTCTATGCACTCTACCCTAAGGTTCCCCATTCACAGACCAATGACCACCTATTTTATAGGGACAACAGACAAAGAAGGCATACTGCCAGCAATAACCTCACAAGTTTACATCACCTCATCCCTGTATTTCACTGCACAGTTGCAGTGGATGTTTACATTATTTGTCATTATATAATGCTGCACAAGCATGGTGGAGATGTGTTAAACCATAACTGTGGGAACTCATATCTAATACTTTGGAATAAGACATTGTTATGGCTATGGATCCCGGGAAACTGAACTCTAAGAAAAAAATAACAAAAATCCACTTCATGCACACTAAAATCCACCTTATTTACAATAAAATTCACCTGACTTACAATGACAAAAAGGGAATACAAACAAGGACATGTTCTTTAACCTTGAAGCGTTTTCTCGGATTTGACTGAAATTGCTAAAGAGTGCTTATTTCAATGTGACTAATATGCAATATTCATTAAAATTAGCTATTATTTAGACTTTAAAGGTCATTTAGAGCTAGAAGGGACCCAAGAGATCCTCTTTTCTAATATATTCATTTTAAAGATGAAGAAACTGAGGGGCAAAGAATTTAAGCTATTTGCATAATCAACAGTAGAGCCAGGATTTGAAATCAGGTTCTCTAACATTCCTGTTGTCTTCAGATAGTTAAAGGGCTGTCACCTGGAAGAGAGATTTGGTTTGTTTCATTTAGTCATAAAAGACATAAAAAAAAAATATTGAATAAAAGTTGCCCCCCAAAATTAGTCTTTCTTTCAGGAAAAAAAAATCCGAGAAATTAGAGCTATTCAAGGAGGAAATAAAATGCCTTGGGAAGTAATGGATTCTCTCTCTTTGAAAATACTCAAGCAAAGGCTTGTGTTGATGATGATGATCAGATCTGCTTAGATAGTGCTTTTTGTCAGGCATAGATTGACCTAGATCGCCTACATCCCTTCCACCTCTGAAATCTGATTAAACTCTGATTGTGGACATTTCCATCATAGTATTCTGCTCCTTGAGAGTATCTTTGGAAAGCAGGAAAAATTAGAATATAGGGCTATCTTCAATTTTGCTCTCACATAAGAGGGAGTGTCAATGGAAACAGTAAATCATCTACTCACCCCATGTAATAAAGTAACTAACACAATATTCTAGCCCTAATACTTTTGTCAATTGAGAGCACCTGTTAAATCAGCCTACCCTTCAGCCAAGGGCATCGAGATAAATGCAAACAACCTAGATCAACAAGTTGTGAAGGAGTAGAATGCTTCTAGCCATGTAATGAAATGAAATGCTGCAACCTAGAATGTGTGTTGGCATTGCCTAAAGACACAATTGCTCTTTGTGGATTTTTGGATAAAAAAAAAAGCCAGTTCAGAATCTAACAGAGAATTAGACCAGTAGTTCAGTAGTTCTAACCAAAGCTCTGGAACTGAATCACTTGGAGGTCAGGAAGAATCGAGCTTCTATCTCCTCCCTTTCCTTGACCATAGCATGACCTTAGAAACTTTAGGAATTCAGAGGATTTTTGACTTTGAATCCTAGCAATGGGCCTAGAACAGTCATTGGTGGCAGTGTCTGCATTAGGAGTCAAGGGCAGAGTAGCATACTGAGGAAATGCATCTTAAGGACTTTACAAGGAACCCAGCACAAAGGTATGCCCTACCTGTGGGAAACTTCATGGAGACACTACACAAAAGCATAAAGGACTTTTAGCAAATAGGAACTCTGTTACCTTGTTTGCCAGATCATAAAAGCGTGAACCCACTTTCACATGGACTCTGTAGGTACTTTTGAAAGCATGTGCCCCTGGTTTGAAGGTGAGGTTTTGTACAACTTTTCTTACTATCATTCCACCCATAATAAATACCTGTTTTTAAAAACTAGTTTATTCTTATAGACTAACTGATATCAACTGTTAATCACTGGTAAACACACTGGTGGGGGAGCTGTAGTATTAGAAAAAACGCCCTCAGCCTTTCAGGGTTCACAGAATCCTAAAGGAAGAAGTAGCAACCATACTTTGGGTACCTAATCTTTCAAAGCAAGTAGTAGTTGGTAGAGTTAGCCCAAGAACATGTGTTATAATCAGTCTTTTGGATGTCATTGCTAGGGGGAAAAATGTAGCAGTGAAAATGCTAATCTTTGTCTTTGGATCTTCATGATCTTAAGGAAATAAAACTTTTATACAAGTAGCTCTACAGCATTTATTCTCTGAGAATCCTCATATGATGACATCTTGCTAATAGACCAGTAAAGTCAAGACTTCTGATGATTCTTTGTCCTTAAAGTAAATTTCCAAAAAGATGGAAAATGTCTGAAAAATGAATTGACAAGCCAACCAGTCACTGACTTGAAAATTCACTGGGCACAATTTTTTAGCCTTTGATGCCTACTTTGTTTAGCTGTCATGTCTTTAAAGAGATTCTTTAAAAACCTTAATTTTCTAATTCATTTATCTACCAGTACCAGCGCTTTCCAACCAAAGTCAGTTACAAGAGCTCTAATGATAATAACCCAATTATTTTGAAGACTTTGTTGTAAACATATCCCATAGAAGTGTTTTAAATGAAAGATTCCAGCTCTTAAATTCAGTAAAAGCCACTGTAAGTAATGTAAGTACTATAAAATTCCATTGACCAGACAGTCACACTTTAATCATACTTTATTCTGGCTTTAACAAGATAAGTTAATTAAATTTCTGGAATCTGGGAATAATTGCTCTCTTATTTTTACATTCTGCTGACAACTATCAAATTCAAATCCCTACAAAATACTATTGTTAAAGTACATTTTGTCATTTAAAAAATCATTTCCTGCTCATTGTTATTAGCATGTACCCTTCTAAATCAATAGAGAATTTGGTACTTCAAATTTGAATAGACTAGGTTTTTTTTATGCTTAGAAAGGCTACTAAACAGATGAGGCTTTTTTTATTAAAAAGCCTGAAAACATATGATTAAGAGAAAAATGTTCTTCAGTGACATAACTTACCAATCTCAAAGTCTGAAGGAGGTTTCAGGGTCATATGGACCAACCCTTAATAACAAGTTAAGTAAAAAAAGCACGTATTTAAAATTTAAATATTTACAATGTACCAGGCAATGTGCTAAGTGCCGAGAACACAAATATCAGTCGATTCCTGCCCTCAAGGAGTTTGCATTCTCCTAGGGGAAGAACAAAGTTGAAAAATTGGTGGGAGGGGAGAAGGCACCTATGTGAGGGCACGTTGGAGAAAGAAGTCCAGTGGGTCAGGAGGAGAGTCCAGAGAATAATGAAAGAGTGATCAAGGCCGGCCTGGTTGTTTCCCTGAGATAGACGTTCTAGAAGGAGCTGAAAAACAGAGGAAAGGACTACAGGGGAAGAGGGTTCTTTCAGGGTGAAAAGGATATTGGGGAATGGTGGCAGAGGGAAAGTTTGCTGGGTTGTCCATTCCTACCTATTCTCTACCATGGTTGCTGGTATGATAGAGAATAAAGTTTGGAGACTCAACTGAGTGAAAAACAGAGAATAATGGTATAGATTAAAATCATTATAATCCCCTCTGCAACTAAGAGCTAGTTAGTCGTTGTTGTTCTTCTGTCATGTCAGACTCTACATGAGCCCATGGACTTACCTTAGCCCAGTTCCCTCATTTTATGAACGAAGAGACTGAGGCTCTGATTTATGTGCATAAGGTCAAATAGGTGTCAGGTAATCGGGCAGAAATTTAACAGATTTTCTGACCCCTTAAATACAGTGCTCTTTTATTTATACCATACTTTAATTCCTACTAATTTATGCTCCCCAATTACAGAATATCCATTGCAAATCAATGAAATAAGCTTTGCTTTTATTGTCTTTCAGCACACTGATAATACTTTCACGAGGGCTTCATTTCTATTTTGGCTGTATCCCAGAACTTAGGGTAAAAACTACTCCTCGATTTCTGAGTTTTCAGATGCAAAATTCAGATTTCTGAATTTTCAGATTCCTCACCAAGGAAGAGAAAACTGAGAAATGCACTCTTAGATGACTTTGTGGAGAGGGGGATATTTAGAATTTTTATTTCTTTTTCTACCATTTATCCAATATATAGCTATACGCTGATTAAGTCAAAGAAGAAAAATGGCTGCATTTAGAGATCTTCAGTGGATGCTTTCTTCACAGATACGGAGAAGGGGGTCTGTCCCATCTATTTTGAGTGAATCAGCTACATATTTGTGGATATGGATTTTTGCACAAAATTTCAATTCTTGTAAAACATACTAATATGAATACAAGTGAATAAAAAGCATGCCACTTTCTCAAAACGTAGAATAAACGTGATCTTAATGACAACAAGTATGTGTGTTCTCACCCACTGGGTCTCATGTTCTTCATTCTTTGCTTATTATTGTCAAGATCACTGAAACCAGAGGAGGCTAATTCTCCATTTCTTATTTTGTCTTGTTTAAATAATGTTGATTGTAGCAGAGAGAGTGAAACCCATTAAGCCTTCTTATCCCTAGGCTCACATAGAGCTGGGGTGGTATGTAGCAGCAGAAAGAGCATTAGAGTTGGAGTTTGAAGGACTTGCTTCAAATCCTTTCTCTGCTGCTTATGACCTATGTGACTTGGGGAAAGTCATTTCATTTTTCTAGACCATGGCTTGCTTACTTAAAAAATAAGGGGTTTGTACTGGATGATGATCAAGATTTCTGCTATCTCTAAAATCCTACAAAACTCATTTTCCAGCTCTTCAGTTTGTCACACTTTATGACAATTTACTTCTCATGAAAAAAAAAAGATCAATTTGTCCCTTGTTTCCATTCTGTCTTAGTTGTATGAGATTAACTGGGAATAAGGGAAATAGACAATGACTGTAAAGTTCTGGGATCCTTGAACTACTATGCAAGCAATATGCTAAAGAAAAGAGAGGCTTGGTATTTTTAGCTGAAAGTCATTACATAAGGACTAAGAGGAAGGGGTGAAACATTGGGCTCAAGGGAGAGATAGCAATAAAATGAATCTATAACCCGTGTTCTCTAAAATGAAAAGCCAAAGAAAAATAAGGAGATGCCAGCCAGGTCTTATGATCATGGCTCAGACAGCAGGAGTCATGCATATTGTCATGCCCACAGTCAAGCAGGGGCTGACAGCTAGAATCTAGGACTGTGAGAGTCAGGCACAGAGTCTGTAGATGTATGCAGTGAATCAATCTGCTCTGTCTTTCTTTTACTTCTCTTTTTTGGATAAGAGGAAAAAGTGGTATCCATGCTTCTTTGTTTCAAGGCTTATCTCCATCTCAATTGGTGGGGATAGGGTCAGCTCATTCATAATTGGTTCCTTCTTTAAAAAAAAAATAACACACACAAACTGATCTTACTTAATAAGTTCAGTTCTATGCCTACATGGATCTCATACCTTATACATACAGACAATTCTATAAAATGGGGTGATGTAAAGTGAACATTTTTACAAAGCTTAGGCATATTATAACCAAAAATTATAGTTTTGTATCAATGTGCAAATTTACCTGTGTTTATGTAGAGTCTTCTGTATGGGCAAACTTGCATTTATAATTGCATCATTCGAATGTAAGCTCCTTAAGGGTAAGGCTTGTCTTGTTTGCTTGAATTTGTATTCCATGTGCTTAGCAAAGTGTGTAGTACAAAGTTCTTAATAAATACTTCTATCTATATAATTATAGTTCTGTGTATCTATCAATCTGTCTGTAGTAGGAAGCTAGGTAGAACAGTAGATAGAGTGACCTGGAGTGAACAATATCAGAGTTCAAATGTGGCCCCAGACATTGACCAGCTGTGTGACCCTGGACAAGTCACTTAACCTCTGCCTCAGTCTCTTCATCTGTAAAATGGAGATGATAACAGCACCTACCTCTTGGTTTGTTATGAGGATTGGCTTTGTTGCCTTTGCTCCTATACCTGTACTGCCAAACAAAGGTGGAGAAAATTATGCAATCTTTGTGACTGGGTTCACTCAAGCATTTGTCAGTTTCCTTCTTGCCACCTTTACCAATCTAATGGATGTGGGGTAGAATATTCGGTGTTTTAATTTGTATTTCTTTAATCACTGGTAATTTGGAGGAACACTTTATATGGTTATTAATAACTTAGATTTGTTTATTTTAAAATTGCCTATTGTTAGTGCTTATTGTGGTTGAGTCATTCTGTTGTCCCATAACACAGCAGACACTTCTGTTTCTATTATCTCCAGTAGCCTGTCCAAGCTCGTGTTCCTTGCTTCTGTGACACTATCTATCCATCTCATCCTCTGCTGCCCCTTTCTACTTTTGCCTCCAACCTTTCCCAATATCAGGGTCTTTTCCAATGAGTCCTGTATATCTTATTATATTTAGTATTTAAATATTTAATATTAAATATTTAAGCTTCAGACATTCCAATGAATAGCCAGAATTAATTTCTTTAGGTATTGACTGATTTGCTCTCCTTGCAGTCCAAGGGACTCTCAAAAGTCTTCTCTAGCACTACAGTTCAAAGGCACCAATTCTGCAGCCCTCAGCTTTCCATATGGTCCAATGTTCACAGCCATACATTACTACTGGAAAAACCATAGCTTTGACTTTATGGACCTTTACTGGCAAGATGATGTCTCTGCTTTTTAGTATGCTGTCCAAATTTGCCATAGTTTTCCTTCTAAGAAACAAGCATCATTTAATTTCATGGCTGGAGTCACTGTCTGAATTGATCTTTGATCCCAAGAATATAAAATCTGTCACTGCTTCACACAGCTAGGAAGTTATCTGAGACCAGATTTGAACTCAGGAAGATGAGTCTTCCTGACTCCAGGTCCACCACACTATCCTCTGTGCCACTTAGTTGCCCCCTTCATTTTGTTTGACTATCTATTAAAAAGTGACTTTTATTTTTAGAAATTTAAACTAGCTCCATATATACTAATATATAATAATAATTTTTGCACATGCCTGTTTTCCTTGTAATTTTGAGTATATTTGCCTTGTTTCTGCTAAACCTTTATAGATTTTATATGATCAAAATTGTCCATTTTATTTTCTGTGATTCTTTCTGAACTTTGTTTGGCAAAGACCCATCCCCCACTTTGGGGACATCTGCTGTAGACTTATCTAGGTATACTGAAAAATTCACTGATTTGCTCAGGGTCACACAGCCAGTATCTGTCAGAGTTAGGACTTGAACTCAGATCTTTTTGGCTTCAATGCCAACTGTCTATTCACTATGCCATAGCTACTTCTCTTACTTAGGTTGTGATTAGAAACTATCAAAGTATAGTTAAGACAATAGATTATTAATACCTAAGTGATTTACTGGGGGGTTTTTTGTACAAGTGAATGTTCACCTAATTTGTGATATGATTTGCACAAAGTATGTAGTATGTTTATTCAAAGGAATCATTCAAATTAATGAATTTAATATTTAAAACCATAAAATACCATATAAATGTTAATTGTTCTCATCTTTTTGGATGGGATTTAAATAGAAATAGGTCTGAGAAAATCACTATCACTATTATACTTTTATACTTAATATCCTATGGAAGATTACACAGGTAAATAAAATCACTGCTTTTTGGTTGAATTAAAGAAATAGGATCCTCTATAGGCTTATGACAAGAGAATACAAGAGTTGAGGGGGAAAAGTCAAAGGAAAAGGAAATAAGCATTTATTAAGAGCCTATGTGCCAGGCAATGACCTAAGTAATTTACAAATAATTAGATACAACAATGTCAGCATCCAACAGGAATGTTATATACTTTATCATCTTCCCATAGAATTTTGATATCCTTTGCTAAGGAAACTTTGAGAGTTTTTCACTCCATGTGGCTTATAGATGATGAATATTATGCATGAAATATCTATTAAAGTGTTATTCTTAAGCAATTTTACATGTCACTGTTCTATCCAGGCAATTGTGGATGACATATAGTTTGGAATAATGGTTTGGATAGTTTGTTTATTTAGTTCTCCAGGATATTCTGTGGTTTATATTTGTAGCATAGAGACTTGTCATCTCACAGTCCATGAAAAGCAGTGAACTTCTGCTGTATAATTCTAACCATCAATCCATGACATATTTATGGAAAGTTTTTTATTTTACATCCTAAAATGACTTGTTATATATTTTCCTACAGTTTTCTTGCATAATATATATTGTTCACTAAATTCAGGCTTCTTAAGGATAACCTTTTTTTGTCATTTCTGGCAGAAATTACTTGTTCTTGAATTGCTGTGGTAAACTCCTCCAAACAAAAACAAACTAATGAACAAAAGACTCCTAAACATAAACCTTTATGTCTCAGTCATTTGTTTGACACTTCCTTGTGTTGTTGGTTTATTTCATATGGCACACATGGGAGGATTTATGATTCCATTCTTAGACCCCAGTCATTTCATAGCCTGCATCTGGAGCTAAACTTTTTTTAAAATTGTATTCAACAAATCCAGTTGTGTATACTGGTCAATCTTTCTTTTCCTTAGTGCTCTTAGTTTGTCCCAAAAATTAGTCTTGTCAAGTCAAGAAGAATTTATTGAGTACCTTCTAAGTATCAGGTACTCTGCTAAGCACTGGGGATAAAAATAGGAACAAAAGGGAAAACCAGTCCCTGCTTTCAAGGGGCATACATACTTTTATTAATTCAATTGAATTTTTAAATTAAATTTTATATTTATTTTTAGTTTACAACATTTATTTCCACAAGATTTTGAGTTACAAACTTTCTCCCTATCTTTCCCCTACCCACCACCCAAAACAGCAAACCCACTGTATACCCCCTACCCCAATCTGCTGTCTCCTATATCCTCCCCATTCCCCCTCCCCACTTTCCAGTAGGGCAAGATGGATCTACCTACTCCACTGCCTGTATATCTTATTTCCCAGTTGCATGTAAAAATAATAATAATAATAATTTTTTTTAAACATTTGATTTTACAACTTTGAATTCCAGATTCTTTCCTTTCCTCCCTCTTCACCCACCCTTACTGGGAAAATAAGCAATTCAATATAGGTTGTGCATGTGTAGTTAGGCAAAAAACATTTCCATAGTGGATATATTGTGAAAGACTGACTATATTTCCCTCCATTGTATCCTGCCCCCCCACTTGTTCTATTCTCTACTTTGACCCTGTCCCTTTATAAAAGGGTATGCTTCTAACTACCCCCCCAATTGCCCTCCCCTTCATCATTTCCTCTCTCATCCCGTTCCCCCCTACTCTCCTGTAGGGCAAGATACCCAATTTTGTGTGTATGTCATTCCCTCCCTAAGCCAAATTCAATGAGAATAAGGTTGACCCATGACCTTTTGCCTTCCTGTTCTTCCCCTCCATTGTAATAGTTATCCCTTGCCTCTTCTTTATGAGATAATTTACCCTATTCTCCCCATCTCCTCTCATTATATTGCTCTCTCACCTCTCAACTTCAGCTTTTAAATACCATCCCTTCCTATTCAATTGATCCTGTGCCCTCTATGTATACATGTACAGATATACACACACTCACATATGTATTTATACACATATATAACCTACTATATAAACATATGTACGTATGTACACACACACACATACATACACATATATACAAACACACATACATTTATATTTCCTTCAACTATCCTCATACTGAGAAAAGTTTCATAGATTACAATTGTCGTCTTTCCATGTAGGCATGTAAATAATTAACTTTGATAAGTTCCTTATGATTCCTTTTCTCTGTTTACCTTCTTATGCTTCTGTTGCTTCTTGTATCTGAATGTCAAATTTTCTATTCAACTCGGTTTTTTTTTCATCAAGAAAGCTTGAAAGTCCTCTATTTCATTGAATGATCATATTTTCCCCTGAAACATTATACTCAGTTTCACAGGGTAGGTGATTCTTGCTTTTAATTCCACCTCCCTCCTTTGACCTCCAGAATGTCATATTCTAAGCCATTCAGTCCCTCAGTGTAGAAGCTGCCAGATCCTGTGTTACCCTGATTGTGTTTCCACCATACTCAAATTGTTTCTTCCTGACATCTTGTAATATTTTCTCCTTGACCTGGGAACTCTCGAATTTGGCTATGATATTCCTAGTTTTCTTTTTTTAAAAAATTAATTTATTTATTTTCTTGTTTACATCATTAATTTCCACAAGAATTTGAGTTGCAAATTTTCTCCCCATCTTTCCCCCACCCAACACCTCAAAACAGCCATCCCACTGTATAACCACTCCCCCAATCTGCTCTCTCCTATGTCCTCACCCTCGCCGCTCTGACTTTCCAGTAGGGCAGGATGGATTTCCCTACCACAGTGCCTGTGTATCTTAATTCTCAGTTGGATGTAGTTAATAATAATAATTGTGTGTGTGTGTGTGTGTGTGTGCATATATATATATATATATATATATATGTATATACACATATATATATACAGATATACATATGTATTTTTAACATTTGATAATAGAGCTTTAAATTCTAGATTCTTTCCCTTTTTCCCTTGTCACCCACCCCCACTGGAAGGATAAGCAATTAAATACAGGCTGTACATGTGTAATTATGCAGAATAGTAAGCATATTGTGAGAGACTGATTATATGTCCTTCCTTCCTATCTCGCCCCCCCCCCCTTGT
>JAQQSU010000073.1:19391-67957 GCA_028627135.1 Pseudochirops cupreus | reverse complement strand
GGGGGGGGGGGGGAAGAGAGAGGGAGGGGAGAAAATTTGAAACTCAAGGGATTGTGGAACTGAATCTTGTAAACTAAAAGTAAATAAACAAATCAATTAAATTAAAAAAAAAAGAAAGGAGGGTTACTGGACTGTCAGGCTGATCTACTACACTCTGGACCCAGACTAGACTGGACCAGTCTTTGAGAGCATTGAACATTAGAGTAGGAAGAGACCTTAGAAGATGGAATGTTGGGGCGGCCAGGTGGCGCAGTGAGTAGAGCACTGGCCCTGGAGTCAGGAGGACCTGAATTCAAATCCGACCTCATACACTTGACACATTTACTAGCCATGTGACTTTGGGCAAGTCACTTAACCTCTATTGCCCTCCAAAATGAAAAAAAAAAAAGAAGATGGAATGTTAGACTATAGAACACAGAATGTCAGAGCTGTAAGGGGCCTTAGACCATAGAATGTCAGGCTATAAAAGACAAAATGTTAGAGGTGTGAGAGGCCCAAGAACATAAAATGTCAGGCTATAGAAAAAAGAATATTAGAGCTGGAAGGGACCTTAGAACAAAGAATGTTAGACTCAGAGCTTTATGGGAGTTTAGAACATAGAGTGTCAGACTACAGAACACAGCATGTTAGAGCTTTGAGGGACCTTAGAACATAGAATGTCAGACTATAGAACAAAGAATGTTAGGGCTGGAAGGGACCTTAGAACATAGAATGTGAGACTACAGAACACAGAATGTTAGAGCCGTCAGGGGCCTTAGAACAAAGAATGTCAGATTACAGAATACACAATGTTAGAGCTGAGAAGGGCCTTAGAACATAGAATGTCAAACTATAGAACATAAAATATTAGACTGGTGTGGGGCCTTAGAACATAGAATGTCAGCTGGAAAAGACCTTATAACATAGAAAGTCAGACTATAGAACAAAGAATGTGAGAGCAGAAAGGGACCTTAGAACATAGAATGTTAGGCTATAGAACAAAGAATGTTAGAGCTGTGATGAGCTTTAGAACGTAGTATGTTAGACTACAGAACACAGAATGTGAGAGTTGGGAGAGAGCTTAGAATATAGAATGTTAGATAACAGAACACAGAATGTTAGAGCTGAGAGGGACCTGAGAACATAGAATGTTAGGCTATAGAACGTAGAATGGTAGAGCTGTCCGGGGTGTTAGATCATGGAAAGTCAGGCTGTAGAACAAAGAATGTTAGAGCTGTGATGAGCTTTAGAACATAATATGTTAGACTACAGAACACAAAATGTTAAAGATGAGAGGGACCTTAGAACATAGAATGTGAGACTATAGAACATAGAATGTTAAAGCTGGAAGGGACCTTAGAACATAGAATGTTATACTATAGAACACAGAATGTTAGAGCTTGAAGGATCTCAGAACATGGAGTGATAGACAATAGACCCCAGAAGGTTAGAGCTGGAAAAGACCTTAGAACATATAATGTTATACTACAGGACACCAAATGTTGGAGCTGTGCGGGGCCTTAGAACATAGAATGTCAGACAAGAACACAGAATTTTAGAGATGTGAGGAGCCACAGAGCATAGAATGTCAGATTACAGAACAAAAATTTTAGTACTGAAATGGACCTTAGAACATAGAATGTGAGACTATAGAACACAGAATGTGAGGATAGAATGTCAGCCGATAGAACACAGAATATTAGAGCTTTGAGGGGCCTTTGATCATAGAATGTCAGGTTGTAGAACGAAGAATGTTAGAGCTGTGATGGGCCTTAGAACATAGATTGTTAGACTATAGAACAGTCAATGTTAGAGCTGTGAGGGGCCATAGAACACAGAATGTTAGACTAAAAACACAGAATTTTAGAGATGTGAGGAGCCTTAGAAAACAGAACATCAGACTATAGAACAAAGAATGTTAGAGCTGGAAATGCTTTAGATCATAGTGTCAGATCAAAGAATAAAAAATGTTAGAGCAAAAGGAACCTTAGAACATAGAATGTCAGACTATAGAACACAGAATGTTAGAGTTGGAAGAGACCTTAGAACACAGAATGTCACACTATAGAACAAAAAAAGTTAGAGCTTAAAGGGACCTTAGAACATAGAATGTTAGATTAAAGAATACTGAATGTTAGAGCAGTGAGGGGCCTTAAAATATAGAATGTCAGTCTACAGAACACAGAATGTTAGCGCTGAAAGGGGATTTAGAACATAGAAAGTCAGACTATAGACCCCAGAATGTTAAAGCAGTGATGGGCCTTAGAACATAGAATGTTAGACTTTAGAACACAGAATGTTAGAGATGTGAGAGGCCTTAGAATATAAAATGTTAGACTATAGAACACAGAACGTAAGAGATGTGAAGGGCCTTAGAACATAGAATGTCAGCCTACAGAACACTGAACGTTAGAGCTTTATGGGACTTTAGAACATAGAGTGTCAGACTACAGAACACAGCATGATAGAGCTGAGAGTGACCTTAGAACATAGGATGTCAGACTATAGAACAAAGAATGTTAGATCTGTGCAGGGCATTACAACATAGAATGTCGGTATATAGAACAAAGAATGTTAGAGCTGGAAGGGACCTTAGAACACACAATGTCAGAGTTGTGAGGGGCCTTAGAACATAGAATGTTAGACTGTAGAACACAGCATGTTAGAGCTAGATGGGACCTTAGAACTTAGAATGTTAGAGCATAGAACAAAGAATGTTAGAGCTGGAAGGGACCTTAGGACATAGAATGTTAGAGCATAGAACAAAGAATGTTAGAGCTGGAAGGACCTTAGAACATAGAATGTTAGAGCATAGAACAAAGAATGTTAGAGCTGGAAGGGACCTTAGAATATAGAATGTTAGAGGATAGAACACAGAATGTTAGAGTTGGAAGGGACCTTAGAACAGCCAATATTAGACTATGGAATACAGAATGTTAGACTATAGAACAGAGGATGTTAGAGCTGGGAGAGACTTTAGAACAGAATGTTAGAATATACAATGGAATGAGAGGACTGGGAGAGGCCTTAGGCTATATACTGGGCATATTGAAGATAGAATGTCAAAACAGAGGGGACCTTCATGAGTCATTTAACTCAACCTCTTCATTTTGTAGCTCAGGAAATAAGAGGATCTGAGAGGACAAATAACTTGCTCCAGATCAAATAATTAGCAAATGGCAGAGCCAGAATTTGGACCCAGATCTTCTGATGCCAAGTCCAATGCTCCTGCCTTTATATTTTAAACTATAGAATCCAGAATCTCAGAGCTGGAAGGGCCCTTTGGGGTGCGTCTTGACTGACCCACATTCCGGGTGCTGTGAGCCTCAAATGAAATGATGGATAAAGAGCATCGCACAAACCTCGAGATACTCTACAAAAGCCAGTTATTGTTTTCCTTCTTCTTATTTGTGTCCAGTCTGAGGATGACTTAATTCCCTGAGCCTTCTACTGCCTTCCTGCTGCGCTCAAGCAGTGTTCATGGATCAATACCGGGGTGGGGTGGGGTGGGGGGGACGGGTTGGTAAATGTTTAACAACCAGAGTGGGGAGGCAGGATCAGCGGGAATGGATGTATACACACATACTTTAAATTTTAATCTATATCATAAACACTTTCTTACATCTAGACAATAAGCAAAACAATGTCATGTCCTGATTTTTAGCATTTGCTGATTTTTGAGGTATAAATTCTCACTTGTAAAGTGTAATAACAGCTCACAAGTCAGAGTTGGCTCCAGTCCTCCTCTGCCTTGGCAGGAATCTAGAACCTCTAGAAGAGGTTTCCCACACCTGCTCTAGAAACTTCCCAGCAGGTAGTCCTGAAACCTTTGCTTGAAGACTTCCAGTTCGCCTGTGTCTTTTCTCTTCAGGCATCCACTGCTCATTCAACCAATCTTACATATCGTATTACCTGCCAGGTACAGATTAAAAGGAAATAATAATTCTCCAGAGCTCTTTCACCTTTCTGGTATGTTTCCCTTTAAGACAGCTCTATGAGGCAACTGATTATTCTCCCATTTGACAGATGAGGACACTGGGGCTCAGAGGGATGAAATGATTTACCCAGGATCACACAGAAAATTTTGGCAGGGCCAAGATTCAAACCCAGGACTTTGGACTCCAAGCCAGTGATCTTCCACTGACACAGAGCTGCTTTTCTGCCCACAGCACACCCAGACTAAATTCACGGGATGGCTCCAGTAGGTCATGATCCCAAACCATAGAAAGAAAATAAACAGACTGGTCTCCCACTCTGGCTTCCCAGCAGGGTCTCTGCCCCTGAGTCAAAGGCTCTGGCAGGTCAACCCACTGCAGGGGGCAAGAGGAGCTGGAGGAGCTGCTTTGGCATTTGGGATTTGGAGTTGGAGAGGATCTTGGAAATCCTCAGGTCCAGTCTTCTCATTTTTCAGATGAAGAAGAGGCTCAGAGGAGAGCTTGCCTAAGACCACTCAGGTAGCCAAGAGAAGAGCTTTGATTTGAAAGCCCTCCCCCTCCTTTTTTCCATTCCAAACCTAGCGCTTTAAGCTTTGCAAACATGATCATTTTTGAGGCAATCCTGTGAGATTGCTATTATGTGACCCCGTGGCTAGAGCTCTGACCCTGAAATCAGAAGACTGTGTTTGAATCTCTTCTCAGGCACTTACTGTGTGTGTGATCCCAGGACTTTCACTCTTGGCTTCCTTTTTCCTGAGAATAACAGTTGCCCCTCCTGGATAAGATTATTGTGAGGACTGAAGGAGATAATGTAAATTACTTTAACAGACAAATGTTATCTATAACTATTATCCCCATTTCACAGATGAGCAAACTAAGACTCACAGACTTGCTTATGACCATACTGTCAATGTCAGAACTAAGATTTGAGAGTCAGGTTCAGAGACACACCAGATCCAGTACTCTTTCCATGCGGCCTCTTAAGGGTAGATAGGATTTCAATAGGAGAAGATGTGAAGGTGTGTGAGGATTCTGAGTGGAGGGAATGCTGTCAGGAGCAGGTCACTGAGCTCATTAGAAAGTTAACTAGACATAGTTTCTGCTTCATAGAGCTCAGAGTCCAGTAACAGGAATAAGCCAGAGACAAGAATGACGATGATTGAGACGAAGTATGATAAAGACCACACAAGAATGAACCAGCTCTATGTAATGGTGGACTGCTGCACTAGTCCAACCATTGGAGAATGCCTCCTCTTAGAGTTGAGAGAAACAAGAGGAAACAGAAAGATTGGTCCATAAGGTAGAAGAAAAATTGAATAGTGAATAGCCACAGAAATTAACAGGAAAATAAAATTTTCAGGAGAATATAGTCACAGGTGACAACAGCTACAGAGAAATGTCAAACAGAATCAAGAGAGAGATGAAAATCAGGGTTTTCATGTTCCTGTCTCCAGTAAAACTGTGATTATAATGGGGGAATTTTTAAAAAATGAAATTGCAAAGTGGACTTTTAAAAAATAGATGTCCATGAAAAGTTATGTAAAGATCAAATTCAGGCTATTAATATCTCCTTTTAAATTATTATTTGGCTTTTTGGAGGGGGGAGAAGGTAGGGTAATTGGGGTAAAGTGACTTGCCCAAGTTCACATGGCTAGTTTAGTATTAAGTGGCTGAGGCTGAATTTGAACTCAGGTCCTCCTGACTCCAGGGCCGGTGCTCTATTCACTGAGCCACCTAGCTGTCCCACTTCTTTTAAATTCTAATTAAATGAAGTTGATAGTGAATCTTTCCAGAATGAGACAAATCCTATATTCTTCGAATGTTATACCTGGAGGATGATAATGTTACTAGTACTAGTAGTACTGCAAATTCCATATTCTTATAATGTTATAATGCGACTACTATGGCTACTACTACTACTACTACTACTACTACTACTACTACTACTACTACTACTACTACTGCTACTACTACTACTACTGATGGGGTGCTTGGGTGCCTGTGCTTGAACCCCAGTTTGTAAAATCACATCAGTTTCATTTCTCCCTAGCCTCAAATCTCCCAAGCCCCAGAACACTGTCTCAGGCAGTTTCTCCCTAGCTCTAGGGCAGCATGCCCTAACAAAATACTTATCCCTCTTCCTGTTACAGTGGTCAGCTGCACCTTTAGAATTTAGTGGTTTGACCCAACTGTGTACTGGCTGAAGCAGCTGTGTATGAGTATCTATCTATCACATATATCGTAGACTCAGTCACGTGTATGCTCCTTAGCTCGTTATACATATCCTGGAGTTAGCTTGGGACATATGTGTACTCCCAACATCCATCTTGTCAAACAGGACATTGATGGGTAACAGACTGGGCACATCTCAGTCAGCCCTTACCGCTAGTTGACTTAAGTGACATTTCAAGCCTAAAACCACACTTCCATGTAGCCCCTCCTTGGGCTTTTTCCCAGTGAATTATGGGCAATAGGCCTGTGCAGTTGATGTTAAAAATGCATGTCCCTTTAAGCACTGACCATTCTTTAACTCCTCCCTAATCCCACCCTTACTCACCTAGTTAGCATAATTGGCGCAGGTTATACTATGGATTATTCTATAAAAATATACCTATGACTCCTTTAAGGTTGCAGGTTCCCTAAGACCTCCTGCCCGCTGTAAAGAGTAACAATAAACTTTTACCAACTTGACTCAGAATGCTTGAGCCTGAGAATTCATTCCAGACTGCCCACCCAGGAACTCTGGTCTTTGGGGTCCCTGAAACACCTACCATTTTCCCTTGTCACTACTGCTACTCCCATCACCATGTTTTCTTCACATTCTAACATTTATAATGAGTCTTTCTCACAATGACCCCTTAGTGCAGTACAAGCATTTTTATCCCCATTTTACAGATGAGGAAACTCAGCTTCAGAGAAGGGAAATGACCTGCCTCTGGCTGCAAAGCTTGGAAATAGCATAGCAGAACAAGAACAGAATACCTTGATGCCCAAACCAGCATGATTTAGAATGTTAAACAGGAATAGACCTTAACACAACAAAAACTGTCTCTTTAGGACAGAGAGTTTTAGAAAATAGAATGTAAAATGTTTGGCCTGCAAGGGACCATAGAAAAGAGAATGTTAGAGCTAAAAGGAACTTTAGGACAAAGAATGATAGGGCTGGGAGGGGCAAGGATGATTTCTGATCAAGCCTGAGAGGGCAGTGGGCCTATCTGCTTTTGTCCAGCTGGTCTGGAACCAGGGACCTGGCTCTAATGTTGGCATCCCCAAAGAAAGGTGGGAGGAATGAGTTGGGTTGCTTCAATGGACCCTGGACTCTGACTGGGCATAGGTCATTGGCTGAGAACCACCAAGACTTTACAGAATCACAAAATGTCACAGAAAAAAGGCACCATAGGGGCAGCTAGGTGGTGCAGTGGATAGAGCACTGGCACTGGAGTCAGGAGGACCTGAGTTCAAATCTGACCTCAGACACTTAACACAAAACTAGCCCTGTGACCTTGAATAAGTCACTTAACCCCAATTGCCCTGCCTTCCCCCCTCAAAAAAAGCAAAAACAAAAGGAAAAAAAAGGCACCATAAAAACCAACTAGTACAACTCCTTCATATTAGAGATGAGGACATGAGAGGAAAAGTGACTTTTCCAAAGTCACACAGCTAAGTGACATAGCCAGATGGCATAGCCTGGTCTCCTGACTAATGGAGAATGCTAAGAAATAAAGGGTATTCAAATTAATTTGCTAAATCTGGACTTTTGTATGTTATTTTCTTCTTAATTTGGGGCTCACTAAGTATTCCAAGCATGTTGGCATAGCAAACTCTATTACTTTATTTATTTATTCATTTATTTTAAAAGAAAGATCCAAGATCTTGGAAAGAAAATGCCTTAAGTCCTTCTCCATCACTCAGTCAAGGTCAGGCAAATGTCCAGAAAAAGTCTATTTGGCCAGTTACACAGAAGAACCCCCAACCCTCTGGGTATTTGCTCTTCTTGGGCTCCCCACTGTTCATGGGAAGAAGTCCAAATTCCTCAGCCCTCCACTTTAGACCCTCAAGAATCTGGCCCCAGCCTCCACCTCCTGCTGATCCATCGCACTCACCACCCCCTTCAGCCAAACAGGAAGGCTCACCATTTCCCAAACATTCCTCAGACCTTTGCTCAGGTCACTATCCCTTTCACCAGGAATACAGCCCTACATAACTCCCCTTACTCATCCTTCAAGGCCCAGTTTGGATGCTATGTCCTACATGAATATTTTCCAGATTGCCCTTCAATTGAGAGTGTGGTTTCCCTCTGAATTCTTAGAGTTCTCACACTGTACCATTCATTAGATGATCTCTTGTACAAAACTGATAGCTACTGAGGCAGTGTGGGACAGTAGGAAAAGTCCAGACTTAGAGAAGATCTCGGTTCAAATTCTATCTGCGCTATCAAATTTTCTCTCTTTGACTGGACTCATTATTCACTTTCCCTAAAGCAGGGGTAGCTAGGTGGCTCAGTGGATAGGGTGCTGGGCCTGGAGTCAGGAAGAGACTCTTCTTCCTGAATTAAAATCCAGCCTCAGACACTTACTAGTTGTGTGACTCTGGGCAAGTCACTTAACTCTGTTTTCCTCATGTGTCAAATGAGCTAGAGAAGGAAATGGCAAACCACTCCAGTATCTCTGCCAAGAAAAGCCCAAATGGGGTCACAGAGAGTTGGACACGACTGAACAACAAATAGGTGTTTTTTCTCACATTTGATTGTAAGCTCCTAGAGAGCAAAGACTGCCCCACTTAGAATTTTCACTCTTCACTTTCAACTCATTTCTGACTTTTAAAACGTTTCCTCTATAGCCGCCTTTCCATCCTTGAGATACCTCTGCTGTGAGACCCCCCTCCCCAACTGGTGCCTGCTGGCCCAGATTCAGGAGGGGTCCTAACCAAGCTTCTCTTGGCTCTCAGTGCCTCTCTGGGCTTCCCTTTCTCCTCCTCTTTCTCCCCCCTCCTTTTCTTCCTCCTCTTCCTCCTCTTCCTCCTCTTTCTCCTCTTTCTCGTCTGACCCCCTCCCCCTCCTCCCTTCACCTTCCTCCTTTTCTTCCTCCTCCTCCTCTTTCTTCCTTTTCCTCTTTAACTCCTTGTCCTGTAACTAATCTTTCTTTCCATCTTCTTTTTATATGTGGTCTTCCCCCTCCCTGCTATTAAAATATAATCCTTCTTGAGGGTAGGGACCATCTTTCTTTCTTGTGTTTGCTTCCCCAACACCTGTCACAGTGAATGTGCTAAGGCTCGAACTAAGTGCTTAATAAATTCTTTCTCTCTCTCTTTCTCTCTCTCTCTTTCTTTCTCTCTTTCTCTCTCTCTTTCTTTCCCCGTCTATCTCTATCTTTCTCTGTCTTTGTCTCTCTCACCTGTCTAGTAGGTGCCTAATAAATGTTTCTCCATTCCTTCCTTCCAAATTTAACATCCCGCGTTCCTAGGTCCTTTTCTTGGTTCTATGTTACAGTATTCCATGCTCCAAGGTCTCTCTTAAGCTCTAACATTCCATGTTTTAAGATTTCTTCTAGGGGCAGCTAGGTGTGCAGTGAATAGAGCACTGGTCCTGGAGTCAGAAGGACCTGAGTTCGAATTTAGCCTCAGACACTTAATACTTACTAGCCATGTGACCTTGAGCAGGTCATTTAACCCCAATTGCCCTGCCTTCCCCCTTCAAAAAAAAAGCAAAGAAAAAAGATTTCTTCTGATGGTAAGGTAATAGAATTCAGTCATTCTCATCAAGACTTACTATGTGCCAGGCATTGTGCTAAGCCCTGGAGATTCAAAGAAAGGCAAAAACAGCCTCTGCCTTTCCCCTTGTCATAGGCAGGAGCGGAGGGAGGAGGGGAGAGGCAAGGGGCTGGATGGACAGCCAGCAAGTGTCTCAATTTGCCCTCCCCTCCCCATCCCAGGGTGAGGGATAGGGAAGAGAGATGAGACTATGGAAGCTGGCCCAGGAAGCTGTCCATAGGGTATTACCTAAGTGTGAAATGATGTCCAGATGTGTCCAGGGCAACACATGCTGGAAGAGCCTGTCCATCCTTCTAGGAAAATAAACTGGTTAAGCCAAACCAGCTGAGAGGCACCCTTAGTTCCAAATGGGATGAGATAGATAGGGTTGGGAGGGGGCAAAGGAATGACATAAGAATGAACCAAAATAATTGTACAGAATGGGAGGGAGAGCAGAGTGGCTGCCTCTGAAGATCCCATTTTAAGAAAACTCATAACCCTAGCCTGCGAGTCAGGCTGTGTGACCGTAAGCAAGTCACAACATTTGATGCTATTTTGGCCTTCAGGCAGTCCAGGCTTCTCATTCCATCCAACTCTCCACCCTGGCCATTTTGCCATCTGCCTTGACATTGAATCATTTCCACCATCTAAAATAACATGCTCTATACCAGACCTCCAGCACCCACCCTTCTCCTCAAAACTATGTTTTCTTTTCTTTTCTTTTTCCATCCCCAGCTTTCTACCCCTTGCCCTGGGCACAGAAATTAAATCAATACCACTATTTCTACTTGAAGGGGTTTCTCTGTGGACCATCCTGTGGATAAACTCAACATCCCTGAGCTTCCTGAAAACCAAAACATTGTTCTGGCCACCACACCATATATGTGTTCTCACCCCAAATTAGAATGCAGGCTCAGAGGACAGGGACCCTTTCACGTCCCCCAAAACTTAGCACAGCTCCTGGCATAAACCAAGTATTAATAAATGCTTTTTCACTCATTCATTCATTGTTTCCATATCAGTAAAATGAAGTTTAAGTGTGATCACACATTTCTCCCACGCTCACATTTTATGCCACAGTGTGCTGAAGCCAGCTCTGACCTTCAAATTTTCAGTCTGAACATTTACACCTTGGGGATGGACAAGTGGAAATCACAGTTTGGTTTATTGGTTTGTTGTCTAGATTTAAGAAGTAAAGGAGAAAGTGTTAACATAGCAGATTAAACTGAAAAGTGTGCCATGTTTACTTTTGCCTCCCAGAAAACACAGCACACCCCTGGGTCTGGCCTTCTGTACTGTGATGTTCTACATAGAGTATCAGGCTTAGAGTCCAGAAGATCTGAGTTCTAATCCTGCTTTAGACACCTAACTGTGAGCTGCAAATTAGTTAATCTCTCTGTGCCTCAGGCTTACCTATACAATGGGCATAATAACAGCATTTACCTCACAGGGGTGTGTAACGGGGTCAAATGAGGTAATGAATGTAAAGTGTTTTGCAAATGTTAAGGACCATACAATCATGAACTATGAGGAGGAGGAGGAGGAGGAGGAGGAAGAGGAGGAGGAGGAGGAGGAGGAGGAGGAAGAAGAAGAAGTCCCTGGGAGGGTCTGAGGGCCCTCCCAGCTTTTACCTT
Organism: Pseudochirops cupreus; assembly: GCA_028627135.1. NCBI lineage: Eukaryota > Metazoa > Chordata > Mammalia > Diprotodontia > Pseudocheiridae > Pseudochirops > Pseudochirops cupreus. Next base: position 56,661 of record JAQQSU010000073.1, on the reverse strand, counting down.
CTATAGTTTCACTGCGTCTACAATGCAGCAACAATTTGAAGAGTGGGAGAAGTAAACAGCTCAGTGGAGGAGAAAGGGCCTCACACTTGAACCCAAGACAGAATGGAGTCCTGGTTCTGTGACCCCTCAGGGCCTCTGTTTCCTTCTCTGTAAAATGTAGATGATAATAACCCTTGCCCCACTTACCTCACAGAGTGCTTTTGCAGAAAGTGTTTTGGAAGCTTTAAAGCCCTATAGAAATTGAGTTATTATCAGCGCACAGGCATGCATTTAGAGGCCTCCTCTCAGTCTGTCTTCTCAGCCTTCCCCCACCCCTACCCCCACCCCACATCACTCTTTGGACATTTGGGGGGCTTGGCCTCAGGGTCAAGGCTGAAACAGCCCCCTTTGTCCCCCTGAGACGTTTAGGTTGGCAACACAGAGAAGATTGGAGCTGCAGTATGAATGACTTTCTTCATTCACCAAGCGATGCCCCTGCTCCCTTCCTTCCTTCGCTCCTGCGGGTTCTAACCAGAGACAGTGTCACCTTCTGTGTAAGCACATAGAACCGCTTGTCTTCTTATAGCTGCATGTGGGCCGAGGAGGGGGTAGGGGATGACTCTTCTGGTCTCCAGGACACAGACGACCCGAAACACTCCAAGGGCATCCTGGTAAAGCAACCAGACTTTTATAGCCTCAGAGACACTAGACTGAAAGAAAGGGACCTCAGAGACCACTAGAACACTGAGCCTAGTCTGAGCCATCTCATTTTACAAATAAGGAACCTTGAGGCTTAAGGAGCTTAAGTGACATTGAGGTAGTAACTTGTGTAAGGGTCTAAAGCAGGATTAGAACTCGGGTCTTCTTGATTCCAAGTCTAGTACTCTATATAGAATGCTACAGCACAGAATGTCAGATCATAGGATGTGCTGAAAATGTTTTAGCAACCTACTTTGGGGGGGAGGGAAGTGAATATAATACACTTTTAGGTTTAAATGTGCATCATTAACATTCTCTCCTTCACATTCTTAACCTAGGATCCTAAGACCTAGGATGATGGATTTTGAGTTGTAGAGGACCTGAGAGGCCATCTAGTCACACCCTCCCCAACTCCATTTTATTTTATAGATGAAGAAATTAAGACAGGTGCTAAGAGAAGTGAATTAGTAAGCAACAGGCAGGATTTGACCGGAGGTTGCCTTCCTCCAAAGACAGTGAGCATTCTTCCCACGGCACCACACTGTGCCCTGATACACACCCATGTGGATATACTCCACATGTTCATGGATCATGTACTCACTCGGGTCTCAGTTGGGCCTGGTCCCCATGGTCCCTGGCAGGGAGAGACCTGGTACCTACTGCTTGCTGCAGAAGGGTGAGGGGTTGTTTCTCTTGGGCAGTTTGGTGAAAAGGGCAGAATAAGAGATTGCTTCCATGTGAGTGGACTTCAGGTCTAGCTCCTGAGAGGGGCCACAGCTGTAACTTGGTGAAAGTAACTGGGAAGCAAGAGTTGGGGCAGGGCCATGGGCCTCGTTGGTGGCTTCCCCCTACGTGGGCCCTTGTCAGTTATAAGGGGTGGAGGCGATGTTTTCTCCAATAGTAATGGTGGACACAGGACGAAGTGCCATAGGTGTCACCTCCACAGCTATTGTGCCTGGCCCCCACCCACTGGGAGACACAGGGGTAATTTAGGGTTGAGGCATTGTTTTCTCAGCCAGTTCTGTTACAAAAAGCAGGTTAGGTTCCAAGTAAGAAGGCCTCCACATTCATTCCCTGTGAAAGCCTGGAATAGGGGTGCCTACCCTTACCAGTCTCGTAATGGTGTCATCAGTCCTGCTTCCAGCCTCATGACTTAGCAAATCGAAAGTGTCAGAGGTGGAAGGGCCTTCACAATCAACTAGGCCACCTCCCTTAATTCATTGATGAGGAATCTGAGACCCAGAGAGGTTTGTATTGTTGTCCAATGATTTCTATAATAAATAGATGTTTCAATGATGTTTGTTCCCCCTTATACTGCCATCACTTCTTAATGAATCCCTGTCTCTCCAATAGAATCCTCTCATTTAACAACAGCAACAATAAAATACATTGTGCCAAACAAATAGACACACTGCTGGTATCTGACAATGTATGCCTTAGTCCACACCCATAGTTCACCACCTCTGAAGAGAAGAGGGAAACACAGTTCGCCATTAACCCTCTGAAGTCCTGACTGGCTTCCAGGGCTCTTCCTATCACATCAAGCTGACTCTGAAAGATGATAACTGGCCCATCCAGGAACTGGCCAGGGCAGAAGCAAGAATGTATTTTCCAAAGAAAGGAATGTCAGCAATCTTCAGTCATTTCAGACCAATCCTGGGCTGCTCAGAACAACCAAAGCCGCACTCCTGCTCCCTGACAACAAAGATTGGGGATTAGAATTGGGCAGAGGAAAAGACTCAAAAGTATGTGTTGTTTAGGCAGAGCTGTGTGGGAGATATTTAGATAAAGCCATGGCACAGTCCCAGGCTGAAAAACCACAACCCACCCACACAAAGGCCCAAATCACCTTCTTCCTCAATAGTTCTTCTAGAGACAGGGATGCTGTGACTTATGGTCATTGTTTGCAGAGCAGGAAGAGACTTGAAGGGCATCTAGTCCAATCCTCTTTTTAACAGATGGGGAAACCAAGGCCCAGAGAAGGGAAATGACCTGCTCAAAGTCAGATGGGAGAACTGGGTTCTGAAACTGATGATCACAGGATCATAGGTTTAGAGCCAAAAGGGATCTTGAAAATAGTTGTGTCTAACCCTCTCATTTTTACAGATGATGAAACTGAGGCCCAGACTGATTAAGTCACTTGCCCAAGGTAACAAGTAGGAGAGTTAGGATTTGAACCCAGGCCTAGGGTTCTTTTCACTGCATCATTATGGAAATCCATCCTCCTGTGTTTCATAGCAATGACCTGGACAGTGCATTCACAGAATCTGGGGATTCTGGAGATTTTTCGTAGGCCAAAGGGTAGGGTAGCGTGGGGCATTTCTTAGGACAGCCAGTCCATTCTTCTATCCAATGCACAGATCCTTTGTAAAGCGTTTAACCTCTACTTGAAGCGCCCAGTGTTAGAAGTCTCATCCCCTTTCCATTGCCACAGCCCCCTACAGGAGCAGAAAGAGAAGGGAGGGAGGGGAAGGATGCTGAGTTCCCATAAATCCTAACCATTGGAACATCATTCCCTAGCAAAAGAGGTTCATCTATGCAGTCTCATGGAGCCAAAAATGGGGCAGTCTTCTAGTCCCCCCCCGCCTGAAACCAAAACATTTCTTTTACACCTAATTCTTTCCATTTAATTCAATTGGACACACATATTTGGTGCCTACTCTATGTAGGGCACAGTGCTGAGTGCTGGGGACAGAAAGATGAAAAATTATAGTTTCTGATCTCAAGGAGTTTACAAACTATTCAGATAAGTATGGCATGTGTAAAAACTCTGCTACATGGAAGAATGTGATAAAGGCACAGGAGAGACCAGAAAGGGCTGAGGAACTACAAAGAGAGGAATCACCTATAGCTGACAGGGGATCAGGAAGCTTCACTGAGGAGATAGGCTAGCAAAGTGAAGATGTAGAGGGAAATCTAATGGAAAGAGGGCAGGATACATTTTGAAGGTGACACCCAGCCTTGCCACTTACTAGGTGAGACCTTGGGCAATTAATTCCCCCTCTCTGGGTTTTACTTTCCTCAGTTGTTACATGAGGGGCTTAGTCCAAATGTTTCCCAAAGTCCAGAATCACAGAAGCTCATCTTTGGAAATGACCTCAGTGGTCATTTAAGTCTCCTTAAGTTCTAGCATCTTGTCTTCATTGTGCATGTGTGGATACACACACCTATATATATATACATATACCCACCCATACCCATATCCCTCCTCCCTCCCCAAGTGCCTAGAACATGGAAGATGCTTAATATAACTAGGTTCCTAGTAGCATGAATGAAAAATCTTATGAAATGGTAGCATGTATTTGAATTTCTTTTATTCAAAGTTACAATTATGTAAAATATAATAAGTGGTTTCAGTCCAATGGAAATATGAAGTATGAATCCAAATAATTGGACTACTTCAGAGGATTTGATATTTGCACTAATCAGGATCTAGTATAAATAAATGCCTGTTGATCATCCATTGATGATACAACCATTAGTCACCAAAAGAATCCCTATTATAACACTCTACCATTGGTCATGCAGTCTTTGCTTGAAGGCTTCCAATGAGGAACAACCTGCCAGCTTCTGCAGCTGCCTCTTCCACTTTTTAATAGCTCTTATTGTTAGAAAATTGTCTTTTTGTCTCATATATGAATCTGTCTTTTTGCCACTTCCCTCCATAGTTCCTGGTTCTACCCTCTGGGGCCAAACAGGACAAGGCCAAGCCCTTTACAACATGGCAGTCTTCTAAGTACTTGACAACTATCATGTCTCTCCTGATCCTTCTTTTCTCCAGGCTAAATATACTCAGTTCATTCAACTAATCCTCATCTGCCTTTAACATGAGGCCCCTTGGAATCCTGCTGGTCCTCCTTTGGATGGTCTCCAGCTTTGGCCCTTCTGGCTCAGACATTCTATGATCCTCTGGGTACATTCCAGGCACCCATAATCCCAGTTATGAGCAAAGGTCCAGAAGCTGGAGAGGTCAGACCAGATTAGAGGAGAGCTTGATCAATCATCTATTTCACTGGAGCACAGAGAACATGGAAACGAGTGGCCGGAGGGAGGTCTGAAAAGCAGCCTAGGACAGATTGCCGAGGGTCTGGAATACTAGTCTGTGGAGGTGGTGTTTTATGCTGCTGAAAATAGGAAGCAATTGAAGGTTTTTGAACAGGGAAGTAACAGTAAGACTCATGTATTGGAACGATTACCCTGGCAGTGAGGGCTGTGGGGATTGGAGAAGGGAATGATCAGAGGCAGAAAGACCAGTTGGCTTGTACAAGAGTCCAGAGAAAAAGTCATGAGAACCTGAAAGCAGAGGGAGGGGGTGGCAAAGAGAGTGGGAAGGAGGAAGGAGGTGGATATGAGAGCTATTGTGGGGACCGAGTCTATGGGACTTGGCAGCCTATTGGATATGGTAAGCCACGGAAAAGGAAGAGGCAAAAGTGACAAGTGGCAAAATTTTCAATACCAGGCCCCCTAAAAATTGTCCCTCAGTATCCCCAGACCTTGAAAAGCAGTCTGGTACAGTGGAAAGGGCAACTAGGTGGTAACAGTGGATAAAGTACCCAGCCTGGAGTAAGGAAGACTCCTCTTCCTAAATTCAAATTCAGCCTCAGACACTTACTAGCTGTGTGACTCCAGGCAAGTCACTTACCCCTGTTTGCCTCAGTTTCCTCATCTATAAAATGAGTTGAAGAAGGAAATGGCAAACCACTCTATTTTTGCCAAGAAAACCCCAAAAGGAGTTACAAAGAGTCAGACACAACCGAAAACAACTGAGCAACAATATTGCTTTGTACCTTCAAGGTTTGGGGGCTCCTCTTAACCTCCATAAAAACTAAAATCACTGCAGGGGTTCCTTGGGCCGTAGCCACAAGCCTGACTTTCTACCAACAGTTGGTCTTTTGCCTTAAAAGCCTCCACGCTTCCTAGGGCTGTTGCTAGGAGACACAAATAACCCTTTCTCACACCCTCACTTGGCATATATGTGTCTTTGTGGGGAGATGCAGATTGTGAGACATTGAAGGCTTCTGGTGAATTTGAGAGGGTGTTCACAAATCACACTAACCTTTTTCTCTGATCTTTGTGTTGACAAGAATGAAGGTTCAGTTCTATTTTCCTCTCAAACATCCTGTAGAAGGTGCTACCTTTTCCAAGCAAAAACAAAGAGACACAGACTAATAGAATCTAGAAGATACATTGGCTGAATTCAGAAGACCTAAGAGGCACCCCTGATGCAATGCATAGAGTGCTGAACTCAGAGTCCTAAACACCTGGGTTCAAATCTCACCTCAGATACTGACTGGGTGACACTGGGCAAATTGCTTAACCTTTTTTGCTTTTAATGCCTCATCTATAAAATGAGGGGGTTAGACTAAATGGCCTTAAAGACACTGAAGATCTGAAATGGCCAGCTTCAAACTCTAGCCTTGCTCCTTAACTGTGTGATGGAGGGGTCCAAATGTTGGCCTCCCTTTAGTTCTAAATCCTATGAGCGTTGGAGTTTGGGATTGGGAGAAAATATGGAAAAAAACCTATCAGTGTTCTTTGGATTCAACCTATGGAAATATAATTACTTTTGTCTGACATTCAAGATTCCTCACCTTGCCTTTCCCATCCTATTTGTACTCTACCTTCCAGCCAAACTGGACCATTTACCCATTGCCTTCAGAATTGTCCAGGATTCTGTACCTTTACTCATGGCATATTCTAAGGCTTTTCTTAAGAAATTTCCCCTTATCCTTTTAGGCTCAACTCCAATACTACCCCTCAAGGAGCCCTCCCAGATGGCCTCAGTTTTCAATCACGTTTCTCTCCCTGAATCTTTTTTTTTTTTTGGAGGCAATTGGGTTTAAGTGACTTGCCAAGGGTCACAAAGGTAGTAGGTGTCTGAGGTGGGGTTTCAACTCAGGTCTTCCTGACTCTAAGGTCAATACTCTATCCACTGTGCCACCTAGCAGCTCCTCTTCCTCCTTGAATCTTGAATAGCAATTCTGCATTTTTAATATGGAATGTCAGACGTGGAAGAGACCTTTTAACATAGAATGGCCAAGTAGGATGGGACCTTGGAGATCACCCATTCCAACTTTCTCACTTTACAGAGCAGAGGACATGATTTTTCCAGGGTCATATAGTAGGTCAGAAGCAGAGGAGATTTAGAACCAAATTTCCTGATTCCCTGTCTAGTACTTCTCCCATTACATACTATGTTCTGATTTGTATGACATTCATTTGTGCATGTGTCCTGCCCCTGATTAGACTGTCAGCTCTCTGAGGGCAGGTGCTATGTCTCATTCATCTTTTTTTTGCTTTTTTTTTGGAGGGGGAGGGTAGGGTAATTGGGGTTAAGTGACTTGCCCAAGGTCACAGGCTAGTTTTTTGTGTTAAGTGTCTGAAGCCTCATTTGAACTCAGGTCCTCCTATCTCCAGGGCCGGTGCCACCTAGCCCCCCCCCTCATTCATTTTCATACTTTCCCCAGCACGTAGTACAATGGTCTCCACCTTTGTTGTTAAGATATTCTTCAGTCACATCTGACTCTTTGTGACCACATCTGGGGTTTTCTTGGCAGAGATACTGTTTGTCATTTCCCTCTCCAGCTCATCTTACAGATGGAGAAACTGAGACAAACAGGGTTAAGTAGCTTGCCCAGAGTCACTCAGCTAGTAAGTGACTGAGGCTGGATTTGAACTCAATTCCTCCTGCCTGCAGGCCTGGCACTCTATCCACTGGGCCCCTACATTAAGGTAAATAGACATTTTAAATATCCTATGTCACTCCTCTTCCTCTGCCAACCTCCCTTCTTTGCACAGGCAGAAAATTGTGGGTGTGGAGTGTTATATGGATTGTCAGACATGGTTGACAAGTCAGTTAGGGTTGCTGCCCTGCTTTTCTTTTGTTTCCATTTTAAATCTGTGCAGAAGAGATGTCCTGATGGGTAGGTAGGAGAGGAAGAAGGGATGCATTTGGAAATGAAGGGGATGTAAAAACAAAAAGATTTCAGTACAAATAAGATTTGTTTAAAATCACATCCCAATTTCTACAATGAGTCATTTCTCTTACTGGGAAGCGTTCCCCAGCCTCTCTTAATTCTAGCACCTTCCCTTCACTCATTATTTCCTCTTCGTTCTGTATATAGCTTGCTTTGTATATATTTGTTTGCCTTTGGTTTCTCCTCCCCATTAGTGTAATTTCCTTGAAGTCCAGGTCCTCTTCTGAAGGAAGGACAGATGGCAGCAATCTCTTTGAGGGCAGGGATTGTCTTTTGCCTCTTTTTGTATCCCTAGTACTTAGCATATTTTGCTAAGTTTGTTTTGTTCAGTCTTTTTCTGACCCCTTTTGGGGTTTTCTTGGCAAAGATACTGGAGTGGTTTGCCATTTCCTCTTCCAGCTCATTTTACAGATGAGAAACTGAGTCAAACAGGGTTAAGTGGCTTGCCCAGGGTCACACAGCTCGTAAGTATTTGAGACTGGATTTGAACTCAGGTTCTCCTGACTCTAGGGCCAGCACTCTATGCACTGAGCCACCTAACTTCATCATGATGATGATGATGACGAAGGTGGTGGTAGTGGTGGTGGTGATGCTTAGCACATTGCTTGCTGAGTAATAGTTGCTTAATAAATATTTATTGTTTGATTGATTGAATCAACAAGAGCTCCAAAAAACTTGCTTGCATGTCCCTTCCCTCCCTTGATGTTTTGGGAGAAAGCTTTGAGGAGATTCAGTTGATCATGATAGAAAATGCACAAGAAACCAGGGTTCTGGTCCTGCTTCTGCCATGGACTCCTTGCAATATTTTGAATGAATTACTAAATATGTCTGGACTTCAGTTTTCTCATCTGTTGAATTAAGGGGTTGGACTAGATGATCTCTACTGTTCCTTCCTCCCACCACAGATCTAAGACACTCCTTACCTCACAGTGTTGTGAGAAAAGCACTTTACAAACCATACAATTCCGTGTACAAATGAATTATTATTATTATGTTCTACAATTCTACATTCCAAGATGTCTTCCAGCTCTGACATTCTGTGATTCCATGGTTCGAGGGGTAGAAATACCTCCTAAAGAGTCATTGGAAATAGAAATTTAGTGGGCACATTGAAGCTCTACTCAGCAAGGAGCTTTCCACCCACAGACACATGAGTAGGAAATCAATTAAGAGACCCACTCACCGTTTTCCAGCAATTAATTTAACAAGCCAGATGGAGCTTTTAAAGTTCAAATAGACGCCTGCATACAGTTTAGCAAAGCTGTCAACCAGGATTATCTTTCATAGCCCTTTGCAGACTAATCTAGTGCCAAAATAGTACCAAGGGAGGTTTATCCATCATTTGCACTAAATTGTTCCCTTGTACCGACAAACTCCCTTCCACGATCTGCCTCCACATGGGCTCCTGTCGAGTTACTGAGGGAAGCAGAGAGAGGAGGACGTGGGCAAGACCCACAGGTGGTGATGCCAGGCAGGAAGGGCAGCCAAAGTACACAAGCCATGGGATGGAAGGAGCCAGTGGGGGGCATGTTTGGAATGAAGCAGCAGAAGAGTCAGGCAGGTGTGCCTCAATTGACACCAATTGGGATGCACAAACATAGGCTCACTGGTCTGTTGAATGTTAAACCCAGAAGAGACCCTGGAGATAATCTAATCTGCACCCCCCCTTATTTTACAGAGGAAGAAGCTGAGACCCAGAATGAGGAAGCTACTTGCCTAACTTCATCCAAGTAGTAATTAGCAACACTAGGATTAGAAACCTGGTCCTCTGACAGCTGACCTGGTTTTTTGTTCATTAAATACTTATTATATGTTTTACTGGATTATTGAAATGGCTTCCTAATGAGTCTCCCTGCCTCTATGCTCTCCCTTCTCTAATCAATCCTTCACATGTTACCAGCCAGACTCGACTGTTGTTCCTTTGCTTAAAACCCTTCATTAGCTCCCTACTGTTTACAGGATAAAGTCCATACTCCCAAGCCTGGCATTCAAATCCCTCCACAACCTGACTAACCTACTTTTCCATTTTTAAGATTATTCTCCTCTATGGGTTCACAACCCTCTTATGTGCCCTCTTGGGCCATCTTGGCTCTGTGCCTTCTATGACTTTGGTCATAATATTCTGCATGCCCAAAATCTCTCTCTGCCATCCCACTGCTCCTCCTGTTGGTTTTCTGCATATCCTTTAAAGCTGGAATCAAAGGACACCTCCTCCAGGAAGCCTTCCTTGTCTTAGACCTCGAAAAGTGCTTTATACCAATCTTGTGCTTTTATGTTCTAGGCAGCTCTATAGTTATCTAGTTCTTATGGTAATTGCAGATCTGTATATATTTTAAAACTGCCGCTTGACTTCAAGCAGTTATGTGGCATAGTAGATAGCACACTGGGCTTGGAATCAGGAAGGCTCATCATCATGAGTTCAAATCTGGCCTCAGGCACTTACTAGTTGTGGGATCCTAGGTAGATCATTTTACTCTGTTTGCCTCAGTTTTCTCATCTGTAAAATGAGCTGGAGAAGGATATGGCAATCCACTCCAGTATCTTTACCAAGAAAACCCTAAATGGTGTCATGAAGAGTCTATGACTAAAATGACCAACAATGACAGACTATGGGCTCCATTAGGGCAGGGACTGTATTTTTATTCATCTTTTAATACCGCCCCCCCCTCCCCACAAGCCTAGTCTCTTTCACATATTAGGATCTAATACATGTTCAATGAATGAATGAATGGATTCAATTCAACAGGTAAATACTTGACATAAAGTACTTAATACAAAGATAGATATAACATAAGCCCCACCCTCAAGGAGATTTGCAATAATAACTCACATTTCTATCATACTTCAAAATTTGCCAAGCACTTTGAGGTATCATTTCATTTGAGCCCTGCAACAACCCCGTGAGGTGGCTAATACAGGTACAAACATCATTACCCCCATTTTACAGAAAGGAGAAGTCCGTGCTCAGGAGCTTCAGTAATTTCCCCACAGTCACACAGTGAATATGTGTCAGAGGCAGGATCTGAGCCAAAAATATTCTGGAGCCTGCTCAAGCTGGCTCAGAGGGTCAAATGTTAGATTTGCAGTATGAGCATTTTTTTTTATATTTTCAGTATGAGCATTTATTCCTCAGAAATCTGCAAATGTTAAAAATCTGGGCTTGATTTATTATTTTGTTGCTTATCTTAGATTTAAGAAACTGATAAAGAAAATGTTAATAATGAAGACTAAACTCAAGTACATTTTTTTTGAGAGCTGGTAGTTAAATATTTACCAGCAGGACTTTTAGCTGAACCCAGGTTCCTGGATTTTGGCTTCAGGTCCACTGTGTGTTGCCTCTCTTACTGGAGGAAAGACAAGTGCAGAAATAGTGATAATAACTGGGAGATATGAGTGCAGAAGCAAGATCTGGGTAAAGTAAAATGAGACACTTGAGAAGAATCCATTCACACAAGGAAATGAGAAAAGGGTAGTGGCAAAGGTGGCCTCTGAGTCAGACCTTAAAGAAAGGGAAGACTTTTGACAGACAAGTGATGGGGAGAGTCTATAGCCATGGAGGATGGCATGAGAAGGGAGTGGGCAGGATGAGCCTGGAGGATAGAAAACCATCTACATTAGCTGGAACATAGGGGTCATGGAGGAAGACATTATTAGATAAAACTAGAAAGGTCAATTAGAGTCAGATTGTAGAGGGATTTGAACCCTAGTACAAGAAAATTTTTATTTTCTGGGTTTCCTTAGCTATAAATTGGAGGATAAATACCTGCCTTTATCATTCATTTTGACTCAATTCAATGAACATCTATTCAGCACCTACTACGTGGAGACCTACTATGTGGGGGCAGTTAGGTCACACAGTGGATAGAGTACCAGTCTTAAAATCAGGAAGACTCATTTTCCTGAGTTCAAATCTAACCTCAGAAATTTACTGTGTGATCCTGGGCAAGTCACTTAACCCAGTTTGCCTCAGTTTCCTCATTTGTAAAAAGAGCTGGAGAAGGAAATGGCAAACCACTCCAGTATCTTTGCCAAGAAAATCCTAAATTGGGTCATGGAGAGTTGGACATGACTAAAACAACTGAATAACAACAACAAAAGTATGCTATAGAAAATTCTGATTAAAAAGGGCTAGCAAAACTACAATTGGTAGAATCAAAACGAGAAGCACCTCGTTTTCCTGTGCCTTCTGTCCTGATCTAAGACACCATCCTCATCATCACTAGTGTTTAGAGGAGCACCCACTATGTGCCAAGCACTTTTACAAATATGATCTCATTTGATTCTCCTAACACTCCTGCAAGGGAGGTGCTATTACCATCTTCACCTTACAGTTGAGAAACCTCAGGCAAAGAGAGATTGGGATCACTCAGGGTTGGGGTCTGAGGCCAGACGTGAGCTCAGGCCTTCCTGACCCCCAGCCCAGCACTTTATCCACTGTGTCACCCATCTGCCTTACTAACTCCTAGGGGCAGTCACATGTTGAAAAGATGATAAAGACATTTTAAGGTTGTTTAAAAAATCCACAAGTCGGCTCTAAACTCACTTTCTCCCCAAACATAGAAAGGGTGCAACATATAGATGTTAAACTCGAAATTCATTAAGTTCTTTGTTTTGAATAACTATACCATAAGGCTGGCACAGAAGTAACCGGGGCTAAAGGGTTTTGTATTGACAAAGGTTGTTGTTCAATTGTTTCAGTCATGTCTAATGCTCTGGGACTCCATTTGGGATTTTCTTGGCAAAGACGCTAGAGTGGTTTGCTATTTCCTTGTCCAGCTCATGTTACAGATGAGGAAACTGAGGTAAACAGGGTTAAGTGACTTGCCCAGGGTCTAATTTCTAGGAAGTGTCTGAGGCCAGATTTGAACTCAAGAAGATGAACCTTCCTGGTTGCAGGCCTGGCACTCTATCCACTAGCCACTTAGCTGTCCCTGACTAAAGTCAATGGCTCCCTGATGGAGGAGATTCACAGGAACATAGATTCAGCATTAGGCCATGACTGACTGAGCATGTGCTGAATTTGTTTTGGTCAGACCAGTTCTATCCCAACAGCTTTCTCACCCTGAAAGATTATACTCCCCTGTAGCCTCTTCTTCTGGTCAGTCAGTTCCTCCTGGAAGGTGCCCAGGCCAGCCATGACCATTCCTTCACACCTCTCTGGACTCTCTGCTCCTGACTCTAGACCAGCGGTTCTCAACCTGTGGGTTATGTTCAATTTGTAACAACGAAAATACATCCTGCCTATCAGATATTTACATTATGATTCATAACGGCAGCAAAATTACAGTTATGAAGTAGCAACAAAAATAATTTTATGGTTGGGGGTCACCACAACATGAGGAACTGTATTAAAGGGTCGCAGCATTGGGAAGGCTGAGAACCACTGCTCTAGACTTTCTTCCTTAGGCCCCTGGTCACGTACCCTTCTCTCCCCTCCCAGCGTCAGCTTCCTTTTTATGTGTCTTCTTCCCCATTAAAATATAAGCTCCATGGGACTGTCTTGCTTCTTGTTTGGATTTCTATTCCCAGCATTTAGCACAGAGCCCAGCACATGATAAGCACTTAAGAACTATTTGCTAACTTGACCTGACTTAAAGGCAGAGAGGCTAAGGCTTTATAAAGGATCCCCCCAAATCCTTAAAGGGCCAGACATTTTATTGGTGTTTTCTCAGCTTTCCTGGGAGCTATTACAGAGTGTGGATTCAATGTATACATAGAGCAAGGAAGCTCCTACAAGACTTGGTACCTAGAGGACATCTGCCATTGGTGTGTTGGAGCCAAAGTGAATCTGTTCCTGATAGCTGAGTGTCAAATTTTCAACATGAGCATTTATACTATGGAAATCAGCAAACCGGGGCTTGCTTTATTTTTTGCTGATTGTCTAGACCAGTGGTTCTCAACCTTCCTAATGCCATGACCCTTTAATACAGTTCCTCATGTTGTGGTGACCCCCAACCATAAAATTATTTTTGTTGCTACTTCGTAACTGTAATTTTGCTACTGTTATGAATCATAATGTAAATATCTGATATGCAGGACGTATTTTCATTGTTACAAATGGAACACAACCCACAGGTTGAGAACCGCTGGTCTAGACTAAGAAAGTGAAGGAGAAAATCTTAATGATGCAGAAAGGGCTTAGGGGCTGGGCCAAATTGGTCAGGTTACTAGGATCGGAAACCACTGTTGAGAACTGACCCCAGGCTAATCTGGCTAGATATGTGACTGACCATGCGTGGATAAAACAGCCTCATTTTCCACTCCCTGAGTTGTCTGATAGAGAGTGAGAGCAGCTAGGAAGAGTGGGCACACATGGCTGTCTTCAAGGTTGATTTAAGTGCAAGATGGCTAGCCTAGCCTATGGGGAGGCCAGTCCTTGGAGCATGTGCAGAATTTTCCTAGTAACCATCAGTCCAAGTGACCGGGAGGACACCTGGGGAGAGCCTGTTTCTGGCCACGTATAGCTGAGGGGCTTATATTCCATGATGACAAAGAGTCTTCTAATTGACTTCAGAGCTCAGGGGCGGCTGAGCCACAACTGAGTAGGTACATACAACAGGGGTCTACCGCCCCTCCATCACTCTCTTCTGTTTGTGGCTGTCAGGAGGCAGTGCTACATTGAGCTGCCTCCAAGAGTGAAGAACAGGTGAAGAAAGTGCATCTACGTTTCCTCCTCCCTCTCCGTGATGGCTGCAAGGACACTTGCTTTTCCTGCTTCCCAGGTCTGTTCTTTATGGATCTTTGATGAATGAGTAAAGGCTCTCTTGATCCAGGGAGAGTGTATAGTTGATTCAGGCAGTCAGAGTCCTGCCTACTGGTCTTTATTTCTCTGCATTTTCTCTGAAAATTCTCCCCTGATCTCCTGAGTAGTCCAGGAAATTACTTTGTATATGAATTTCATTTTCAATCTACATGTTTCCCCTGCCCCCCACCCAATATCATATGAACTCCTCAAGGCAGGGACCATTTCATTTTTGCTTTGTTTCTTCAGTACCCAGCATGATGCCTATCACATACTAGGAACTTAATAAATGCCTGCTGGATGAATGAATAAATGCATATTGATGCATGGAGTGTGGAGCTGAAATACTCTTGGTGTTTTTGTCTCACTTGTCCACAGGGAAGAGAGAGACTGATTTGCCTTGTATATTCACACTCAGTCCTCACTCAACAGATAAGCAAAATCCCCCAGTCAGTAAGAAGCCAGGAGACAATTACCTGCCCATGGTCTGAAAAGGAGAATAGGGATCTCCATTCTCCATCATCATACCCTTCCAGAAGCAGGCTCCTCAAGCCCCAGACAGGAATCACAGCAGGCAGAACCTATTGTGCACACTCTTCATGCTGGGTCCTCACTGACTTGTCTCTCTTTACAGAAGTTTTTCCTTAAGCCTAAATCTATCTTTTCCGTCATTTCTACTCAGTGATCCTAGTAACCTCCTCTGGGATTGAACAGAACAAGTCTAATCCTTTTTTCCAACAACCCTTCAAATCCCTGATTGTCTTGTATCTACCACTTATAGGCGATACGATCCAGCCCACTGAGTCTCAGTTTCCCCATCTATAAAATGAAACAATGGGGTCCAGTAGAAAGAACCCTTGATTTGAAGTCAGAGAAATTGGGCTCACATCCCTCACATGTCAGCTAGATGCATGACCTTAAATGAATGAACAAATAAAAAGCATCTATCAAGCATTTACCATGTTCCAGGCACTGGAGATACAAAACTTGAGCAAGTCGTCACCTCTCTTTGCCTCACCTTTCCCATAACTTTTTTTGCCCCAGGTAAAAATATTCCTCATTGCTACCCAGCCAGAGAGAGGGGGACCCTGGCCTTGTTTCTGCTGAGTCTGCCTTGGTAACATGGAATGTCTTACTCTCAGCATTATTTCATCAAGTCATAAAACACCCCAATGATGATAGAGGAAACACTCATTCTGAGGAAGCCTTGCTAGTTAAATTTTCAAGCAGATGGCAATGACACATCTTCTGTGAAGGGAATGGCATCCATGGGGAAACACCCTGGCAGTGCAGAGCTGCTGTCCTTAGGGGCTGCAGGGCTGGGCCCTGGCTTTGTCTGAGTGGGTATTTTCTGAGAACAAAAAACAACTGAAGTTTTGTTTTCCTAATTCTCTCCCTCCTCTGAACCACTTCCATTCCATATTCTAAGCTCCTTTAGAGCTTTGACATTCAATGCCCCACAATGCTATGTCTGAAGGTCCATTCCAGCTCAAACACATTATTTTCCTACAGCCTAACATTCTATATTTTAAAGTTTTTCCCAACTCTAACATTCTATGACCTTGGCTCCTATGCAGCTTTAATATTCTATGATCCTGCAGCTCTGTTTAGGGGTCAAACAGAATAGTCATAAAAAGCCAAAATAGCCTCATAATAAAATTCTTCCATAAAATTCCTACTCTGAAGCTGCACTCCGGGTTCTTAAAGACTGTGCCAATGGAGCATGAGATCTGGCAGATTCTATCCAATTAGGAAGGCTTCAGTACAGTCCTGGCAACAGACTGTGTTTACTGTCTAAGGCCCAGCCTAGCCAAGTACTTAGAGACTTATTACCAGTGGGTGGGGCACTAGGTGATGAATTACATTGACCAATGAAATCAAGAAAAACTCAGAGTGATGCTGAGTCCTGTGGGACTCCTATCTATTTCTGCAGTGATAGAGTGATAGTGGTGGAATAATGGGAAAGGAGGGTAGGAGGTGTTAAGAACCACACAGTTTTAAAGTTGTCTATAAATAGTAATTTAACTCTTAGTAATCTAATGTGAAATCTTTGACCAGTGACCATGTAGCTTTTGTTAACTGGACTCCATTAGTACCTGGCTCATAGTAAGTGGCTAATAAATGCTTTGTTATTCATCATTATTCCTCTATGTGTAGAAGCAACAACTGAATTACATCAATATTGAGAAAAACCATAATCCAGAAAACATAAAGAAATTATGGCTAAGTGAAAGGATGGCTCACAGGTTTTCTTTGGAGAAGTGAATAAAGGGATTGGTGGAATTGGCTTCATAATGGGCCCAAGGCAATAGGATAGGTTTCTTGGGGCATGAGTCATTTCGTGAAACACTTGTTCATCTTACCTAGCAGTGCTTATGATGGGTGTAAGCAAAAGGACCATCATGAAGGTAATTGTAGTTCACTATCAAACACAGCTGAGGGTGAAGAAGTAGAGAAATTCTATGAAAAATCTGAAAAGATCTTACAAACCAGGTCAACCAATCCCCAACCATTAAATATTTATTACAAGGCCTACTGTGTCCCATGCATTTTGCTAGGTTCTGAGGATGTAAAAATAAAAAGGAAACACTCCCTATTCTCAAGGAGCTTACATTCTATTGAAGGGAAACAGCAAGTTAACCAGGAAGCAAATGCAATATATGCCAAATAGATAGAATGGTTAGGATGGGGCTCACCAACAACTGTGGAAAGCAGAAAAAACTCTTGAAGGAGGTGGTGCTTGACTTCAGCCTCAAAGGGAGTCAGGGGTTCCTAAAGGCAGAGGTGAGAAGGAAGAACATTCCAAAAATGGGGGACAGATTGGCCCTTCTTCCTGGTCATCTAAGGGCATAAAAAGTCCTAGTTACGAGAAGTCAGGGCTCTTCAAGTGTGGAGGATTTCTGAAGATCTTGACTGTGTCCTTCACCAGATCTTACCCTGGGTTTCCATATGAAGATGATCAGATGGGTTTCCATATGAAGATGACAAGGCCACATCCACAAAAGTTAAGTGCTACTGTATCCTTGTTGCATGTTGTTGCTGTGTTAAAGCGAAGTAAATCTCCTTTTCTTAACCATTCAATGACTTGCAAATACCTCATTTTGTCCCAATATTAAACTTAGACTAAGAAAATCCTGGCCTTAGAGTTGCATCTCTGATACTTGGTGAATCTCATGCCTGTAGATTATGAATACTTTTATAAAACACCGAGTGGAAGGTTGTGGTTATGATGAGTACCAAGCAACATCACCCCCAATGGTTAGAGCAAAGGTTAAATTCAACACAAAATTAGAAGAATAAAGAGAAGATAATGTGTGCAATTACCATAGTTCTAACTTGAACTATGTAGATAAATTGTTAACTTTGCCAAATGAGAAATGACTAAAAGTAAAGATAACGATGCCAATGATCACAGTTTCATTGAGTGATTGTTAGTATCCCATCTCAATGCACAAATAAGAATAAAAAACAATGCATGAATCCATTAACTTCTACTTTAAAACAAAAACAAATGTTACTCATTTTCCCAGTGGGAACTATGCTGTCAAATTAGATTCCTAGAAGGAAGAGAATGATTTCTCCCCTCAGGGCTCCTAGGGATAGCCCTGAAGGGTTCTGGCTTCTAAAACTCATGATTCCTTATCCATAGCACTCCTCAATATTGATCAACAAGTTGACATCAGTTAGTTTTTACAAAAGGGATTTTTACTGAGAAGACAGAACAAGGGCAGAAGTTATAAAAACCATTCCCTAAACCAGAAGTCCTCTCTGCTCTTTAATATGTGAGGTCACTTTGGAGAGTGGTTTGCCACTTAAAGAACAAAGCTGTGAGAAACATGGGTAGGGGACATGTGGGACCAAGTTTCCTGGAGGTTCTTGGTCTTCAGCATTCTTTCTTCCCTTTAGGGAGTTCCTACTAGGTTCACTCTTGGGCATGGCATTGGCAGTGAATAAGTCTCTCTTGCTCAGCGGATCTAGCTCCTTGTAGTGCATGTCTCCGTTGATGGTCAATCCACTGTTGAGCATGGTTAAGCAGTCCATTCAGCTGCTGCAATGACTCTTCACTGGAGTTGAATCCTGCTGCAACCAGCTCCAGTGGACTCTGCCAGTGGGACCTCTAATGGCTTTGAGGGATCTCCCAGTTTCATTGGTTACCTGGGCATCCTCTTGTCTACCTAAAATTAGGAAGGAATAAACACAAAAGAAACAGCAGCACCATATGTTCAAAAATACATGGTGACTGAGTGAGAGACAAGGCAGCTGTTGCCCCTTCTCCACCCCACAGCTCATACTAGTTTTTGCTGTGATAATGACCAGGAAGGAAAAGGGCAAAAAGGACTAAGGAAGAAACATTTTATTGCTGTTGTATGTGAACTCAGTCCCAGCTCAGCACCTCCTGGATCGCTGGCTCCTCTGACCCTGGAGCTAACCAGAATACTCATTACCACATGGCACCAACCCCCTAGTTTCTCATGGCCAGAAGTAGGATCACTAAGCTGCCCCGTGGCTGGAATGGAAACAGGCTGGGAAATATTTATACATGTTAAGTATAACTCACCAGGAAGGGCAGATGTGAGCATATCCAATCCAAGCTCTCATTGGCCAGTCTCCCCTCCCCATCATTTTTATATTAACCTTAACAAGATGTCTTGTTTACTTCTGTGTCCTCTTCTGAACTCTTTCTTTTGTGTACTTTCCCAGGACTGTCACCATTTCTTAGAGAAATGTAATGAATGTAAAATATTCACCATAAGAAAGAGATCCCCAAAGCCCAGAAATCACCTCAGCTGGCAACATTTTATTTTCTTGCAAGAAGAAAGACTTTGCAGCCAAAGACAAGTCCCCTTGAGAGAAAAAATAAATTGCAAAAACATTTCAGAAGAGAATGGCAGATGATGAGCTGACTGCCAACCTACATGTCTGCTTTCTCATCTCTATAACATCTTTTTTTCAAGACTTTGTTTTAACATTTTAATCTAAAAAATTTCAACTAACAAAAATTCTCTCCCTTCCAACTTCCCTCTCTCATTGAAAAAAGAAAAGAAAACCGTTGTAAAAATATCCATAACCAAGTAAAACAAATTACTCCATTGGTTGTATCAAAAAAAATATATTATCTCAGTCTGCACCCTGAGTCCACCACCGCTCTATGTGGATGTGGGTAACATGTTTCATCATGGATTCTCTGGAACTATTGCTGGTCATTGCATCAATGACGGTTCTTAAGTTTTTCAAAGTTATTTTTCTTTATGCTATTGTTATTATATAAATTGTGCTGCTGGTTCTGCTCACTTCACTCTTTATCAGTTCACACTAATCTTCTCAGGTTTTGAAACCATCCTTTTCGTCATTTCTTATACCGTAATAGTATTCCATTACATTTATATACCATAGTTCATTGAATATGGACTCCAATTTATCAGCACTTTTATCTCCATAACATCTTCATGTTCATTAAGCCATAACATCTCCTTGACATCCTGTCTTCTATCACCTTGATCCCTATCAAAGGAGAAGGAAGAGGCAACCTGGGGCCCAAGTCTTTTGTTCAAGTTTTTTTTTTTAGCCCTCTAGGCAGTTGGCTTCTTAGGAGTGGAGACAGATGGGGAGGAAGTAGCAGTTCCTTGCTGAGAAAAAGAATGAAGTTTCTGTAGCTACACAATTGGCAATGAGGGTTTGAGAGCCAAGCAGTCACGGCAAAAAGGCTGCTTAACCTTTGAATGTGAAATGTTTACATGCACATGTCTGACTTAAAGATGAAGATGTGTGAGTGGAGGTCCCTGTGGCTGCAGTTCAGACTATATCCACCCCCTCCAACTGGCTACATTAATGGGAGATAATTCCTCAGAGATAGTCATCATGCTGTGAGGAGGTTCTCATGAAAGCCCCTTCTGTTCTAGCCATACAAGGCCTCTATAGGAATGTGCGTGGCTGCTGGGGTTGTGCTTGGAAAGTAGGAGGCTAGACATTCTCTGGAGTTCAGACTTCTTTGGCTGGGATGGGGCAGAGCCAAGACCAATGCCAGAAGACTGCCCCATAGGTCAGAATGTGAATGCACAACATGCAGGAGAAACTCATGGCAGAGTAGGCTCTCAGAGTTGGAAGCAACCTCAGGTGTTACCTGGGGGCAGGGGAATGAGCCCCAGCACATCTAGAGTCAAAGGACTTGAATTTGAATCTTGACTTTGCCACATAAAAACCTTGGGCAAGGCACTTAGGTTTACAAACTTGGGGTCCATCATCAGCTCCTTTCTTCCTGAGCCTAAAATCAATTGCCAAACCTTATCATTTCTACCTTTACAACATCTCTCACATCTGTCTCTTTCTCATGTGGCCGCCACCCTGGTGCAGGCCCTCATCACCTCCCACCTGCAAGAACCTTCTGGTTGGTCTCCTTGCATCAAGTCTCGCCCCCACTCTCATTCATCTTCCATTCAGCTGCAGAAATGATTTTCCTGAAGTACAAGACTGACCATGCCACCTCCTAACTCAAACTCCAGTGGCTCCTTCTCATTTTTGGGATCAATTATAAACTCTTCTATGCGTCCTTTGAAGCTCTTCACAAACTGACCCCACCTCACCTTTCCAACTTTCTTATCCATCACTCCCTTTGCCACACTACAGTCAAGCCATACCATTCTATGTAACATAACTCCCACACGCTACTCCATCTCCCATCTCTGTGATTTTGTCCTATCTGTCCTCCATGACTCAAATACTCTCTCCTCCCCCCCCCCCACGTCTCGGAATTCCTGGTTTCCTTCAAGATTCAGCTCAAGCTCTGCATATTGGCCTTCCATAGTCCCCTCCACCCTTTCCCTCAGGGCCAATGCTTTTCCCTCTGATGCTTTATATGTGTTTCGTATATCCCCATATATATATATATATATATATATATATATACATATATATATATATATATATATATATATATATATATATACAGGCTGTGTTCCTGTTAGATTATAAATTCCTTGAAGGAAGAGATTTTTTTTCTTTCTATCTCTAGTGCCTTCCACATAAAAGATACTTAATAAATGCTCACTTGCTTTCTTGACTTACTGCTTTGGGCCTGAGTGTCTTCCAGTGGTGGTGGTGGTGGTGTTAAATGTTTTGTTGTTCAGTTGTTAAACTAGATAATCTCTATCTAGGGGAGGGTGTCTTTGATATTTGAAGACAATGAAGCTTCCATGCCCTCCCAAGTTATGGAAGCAGAGTTTGGTAAGTTAGTGAGAAAGAACTTAATAATAATCAGAGCTGTCCTCAAAAAGGCTGCCTTGGGAGGTAATAATGCTGTGATACTTCAGTATTTCATCAGAGTGTATATTCCATTCACTGAAGCACCTTAGCAACTCATCCTCACTTTAAAATTTTTTTAATTTAATTTTTCAATGAACAAAAATCTACTTTTCTCTCTCCTCCCTTACCCCGAATGACAAAGAGAAAAACAAAATCCTTTAAACAAATCAAGCAAAACAAATGCCCTCGTTGGCAGATGTCTCAATCTAAGTCTTCCTTTCAGGAGATGGGTAGTGTGCTTCATCAGTGGTCCTCTGGAATTGATCAGTTTTAGGTGTTTCAAGGTTGTTTGTCTTTCCAGTATTGCTATTATTGTATAAATTGTTTCCCTGGCTCTTCTTACTTCACTCTTGTAATGCCATGCACGATCAGCTTTCCAGAAGAATGTTACTGTGAACAGCTTTTAAAGTTCTGATTACACAGTATAGTGAACACTCTATTCCATAACAAATCAAATCAAAACATTCACAGAAAATCAAGATACAGCATTCACAATGTTATAACTTATCACAGAGAATCAAAATATAGTATTCACAACAGCTTATCATTAAAATGGCCACATAGTTTCCACCATAGTGGCCACAAAGTTTTGAGCAAAGAACAATCATCTCAAAGTACAATAGTCAAAGTCTTCCACTCATGGAGCACACTAAATTAACTCAATCAGTCACTTATTCAGCAATCAATTACTAAGTTATCATTAATCATTAAGTACAATCATTAGAAAGATGCTCCACCCCTAGGTCACTAGTAAATTTACAATTCCTCAGTCAGTATACAGTATCCAAGTGAAGTCTTCTTTCAGCATGACTCAGGGTGGTTTCTCACATTCTCTGGATCCCCTTCCATGGTCCCAGCTTCTACCTGGATCCACCAAACAGTCACCTGGGCTCAAAGGCAGACAGCTCCTAGTCCTTTGTCCAGTTCTCCTGGCAGTTCCTGATCCATATTGGAGCTCACAGGGTCCAGTCCATCTCAAATCCTTCACAATTTCTGTTTTCAGGAATTCAAGGCTCAACCAAACCACAAACAGACAAAGTCTTAGCATCCGGTCATGCTTCCTCAGTCTTCTGCAGCTCACTAAAAAAATCAGAATCACCTTATCCAGCATGGGTGGAGGGGGGCTCCTGGGCTCCTGGGTTCCTGGACTCCTGGGCTCCTGGGCTCCTGACTTCCAGATGCTGGTCTCAAGAAATTATGACTGTCCCTTCCTGGGGCTTTTCCTTATATACATACAGCATTAGCTTCCTGTTTCAGCCAACCCCTTCCTGTTGTCAGTAACAGGAGACAGGAGTTCATACCTTCTGTTTCCCCAACAGAGGCTTGATCAGTTACTAAGTGCTAAGTACCTGCTACTTTTGCTTAACTTGAAACAAGGTGCTAAGTACCTGCTTACTTGCAATACAAAAAGGTGTCTTCAAATTCAAATTATATTACCATTACAACTCTTTATCAGTTCATTTAAGTTTTCCTAGGTTTCTTTAAAACCATCCCTTTCATCACTTCTTATAGCATCCCAAGAATACAGATATTCACAGTTAGTGTGAATAATGTATACCGTGAAATGACCATGTTTACTAGAAATTACACTTTTCAAAGTTATAATTATGTATAAAATAGGGTAATTGGTTCTAGCTCAATGGGAACATGCAATGAAAAAAAGTTAACACATTTTATCTGTTTATTAATAATAGCAAAGGATAAGAAAAATATGTTTCTGACTCAGGTTTACTTTAAAGTATTAGAGTAGTTACAGAAAGCAAATTTTTAAAAATTGAAAAATTACTAGGTATTACACATATAGAAAGATTAACCTACACTAGCTACTGTTATTTAAAATGTTTTAGCAATGTGTGTACTAAACTCTCTTTTCTTTCTTTATATGTATGCTTGCAGAGAGTTGCATCTTGGTGAATTTGCATACTTCATCAGCATCTCTAATTTTCTGTTTCACAGCTTCTACAGCTGGAAAGATATCTGCAAATTCTCTGAGATTGTTTCACTTGCACATTTTCTACTTCTTTGGCATCATCATCTACTTCTTCCAACACTTTTCATGGATCTAAACGAAGATCATCGTCAGTCAGTTCTTCCAAGTGTGAATTGAAAAATTCACAGGCATCATCACTTTCTAGTTCATCAAAACCAAGCTTTTTTCCAATATTTGTTATTTCTTCTCTAACAGTCTGCCTCTGAAAGGGAAAATCTTCAAAACTGCTACTTGCACAATGTAGCAAACCACACTTCCACACCTCCACGTCTTCATTACTGGCCACCTCTCTGGAATTTTAACATTATGCAATTGACATTTTAAAGCAGACTAACTAACATTAAATGTTTCTTTACTATCCACTTCCTTTCTGTTTTTCTTTACTGCCTCAAATAAATCTGAAGCTTTTGTCTGAATGGTTGCTCTGCTAAGAGCAAGGTATTTGTGATGGTAATCTTGAATTCATATGGCTAAAAGAAAGATCCATTCCTATCATTATGATACCTCTATTGCTTATAGTTGTTTGCAGACCACAAAAGTTGACCCAACTTTGCCTTTTTTCTGTTATTTTGCCCTTATGTTTTATATAATATTGCATGCCGTAGTTGGGAATTTTGACTTTTTGTCCTGTTTTTGAATTACTATGACCATATTCATGTCATGCAATTTTGTTAACTTTTTCGTTCCAATGTAATAACAAGCCTCTTTTTTTTTTTGCACTGGCAGTGTTTCCATTCAAAGTATTCTTCCCTTCATCTATTTTATTGAGCTGTATTTTTAAAAAAAATTTTTAACACAACTGTTGGTAATATGGTATGCAGCAGCATGAGATATCCACATAGGACAATAGGCAAATACAGACTGATAATTTAGCAGCATATTAAAATCCTCAACTAGCTCACATGCATTGCATTAATTGAGTTTGGGCTCACATAAAATGTGACCTGGTTATCACCTTATAATTAGCACTAAGTTGAGATTTGCATTATTCAAATTCACATCAATTGCAACCTAGCTGTATCCAAACATAACTATATACCATGATTTGTTCAGCCATACCCCAGTAGACAGGTACCTCCTTAGCTTCCAGTACTTTGCTACAACAAAAAAAAGAGCTGCTATAAATAATTTCATTTAAAGAATATGTGGGTCTTTTTCTTCTTTCTTTGTTCTCTTTGGGGAATAGGCCTACTAGTGATATTGCTGGGTCAAAGAGCAGGCATAGTTTGGTAACTTTTGGGACAGAGTTCCAAACTGCTTTCCAGAATGGCTGGACCAGTTCACAGCTCCATCAATAGTGCCTTAATGTGCTGGTATACCTGTAGCCCCTCTAGTATTTGGCATTTTCCTTTTTTCATCTACTTTGCCAATATAATGGATGGGAGCTAGTTCCTCAGAGGTGATTTAATTTACATTTTCTCTAATTATTATCTGAAGCATTTTTAAAAATTATATTTTAATTTTTTAATTAGCAAGAATCTGCCTTCTTACCTTGCTGTCCCAAACCTCTCTCTCTCTCTCTCTCTCTCTCTCTCTCTCTGTCTCTTCTTTCTGTCTCTCTCTGTCTCTGTCTCTCTGTCTCTCTCTCTTGCCTTGAGAACTAAAGAAAGGCAAAACCTGATACAGATATGTAAAGTCAGTTAAAACAAATTTCCCCATTGGCCATGTCCAAAAAAAATTTGCTTCATTCTGCATCCTTCATATTTCCATCAGGAGGTGAGTAGTGGTCAACAAAGTTACCACTTAGAAAATTTCCTTGACATAGACCCCCCAGTATGGCTGGGGGGTGGTGTCTGCCATAGGTCTAGGACTTTCTCTTGACCTGGGTGCTGGAATAATTTGAACACAGTATATTTCTGGATTGACCCTATCCCTAGCATCCCTTAATCTCTCCATCTGTTTTCCTATGCTGACCTGGACTGGACAATCCAACTTCTGATCACTGTTCATTATTGGGGGCAAGAACGACCCAACCCTTTTCCCACCAGATATGTTTCACTATAATAATAACATAGCACCAGGGCAGCTAGGTGGAGCAGAGAATAGAGCACCAGCCCTGGAGTCAGGAGGACCTAAGTTCAAATGCGGCCTCAGACACTTGACACACTTACTAGCTGTGTGACCTTGGGCAAATCACTTAACCCCAATTATCCTGCATTCCTCTCTCCAAAAAGGAAAAAAAAATAAAGAGTCAGATATGATTGAAACAACTGAACTACTATGTACCAGGCATGGGGTAAAGAGCTTTTTCTTCATATGAAGCCAAAATCTTCCCCTGTATAACCTCGAGCCAGTCTGTCTTTCCAGAATGATTCCACATGGCTCCCCTTCCCTCATACTTGGTTCTTCCAAACCACCCTACTTTAAATTCCACATCCATAGTTAAATTCCCTCTCTTACCTCCAGGCCTAGATTGTTTTCTCTCACCACCACCACTTGAAATATGTTGCTCCCTTCAAGGCTCAGCCAAGGTGCCACCTCCTACAGAAGCCTTTCATGACTCTCCTACTATTCAAGTCCTCCTTGTCATTTACTTTGTACTTATTTGGTTACATTCTCAATTTATTTTGATTTGTGTATGTTGTCGGGAGCTGCTCAGTGTCCATCACTAAGCATGATCGGAGATGTGAGAAAGAAGATGACCAGGCGGTGTGGCTAGTTCAAGGAAGAACCATGAACTCCCTTTAATGATGATTTGAACAAGATTTTTATACAGAAAGATGAAAGGATTCAAGTTTTACTATCATTGCCTTAAGCCTGTTAGTTCCTAGGAGTAACTTGGATGAAATCAGGTTCCTGGGCACCAAAAGGTCTTGGGAAAGTGAACAGGTCAATTAACATTCTTAAAGGCATTAAAAAAGAGGATGCAAAAGAGATCAGATTTCAAAGCATTTTAGGTTTGTCTAGGTGTCATCATTGTCTTTAGTCTGTTATACCTTGGAACCAACACAGGGTGGATAATTTTAATAAGGGGCATGTCTTTTTAGGTGTCTGAAGTTTTGGGGGCAAAAGTCTTGCTTGATGTCAGGTCTCAAACAAAAGTCCTTTAAAATGTATGCCCAGGGTGCCAGCCTTTTCAAGCCACCGTCACCTGGAAAGGTACATCATTAAGATCTTTATCTGAAGGCTGGTTTTGGCCTCTTTGGCTTTCCACAGTATGTGTTATTTCCTCCCTTGAAAACGCGAGCCTCGGGGCAGCTAGGTGGCACAGTAGATAGAGGACCAGCCCTGAAGTCAGGAGGACCTGAGTTCAAATGTGACCTCTGACCAGACACTTGACACTTATTAGCTGTGTGACCCTGGGCAAGTCACTTAACCTCAGCTGCCTCACCAAACACATACACACAGAGAAAACGTGAGCATCTTAATAATAGGGACCAGCTTTTATCTTTTTTGTGTGTCTTTTGCACCTACCATGGTGCCTGGCACATTAGATTCACTTAAATGCTTGTTGAATTATTGAATCACTCCCAGTTCTCCCTTCCAGGAGCAAGGTGAACAAATCTAACCCTGCCTCCATCAGACAGTCCTTCAGACCCTTGAGCATAACTATCATCCCCACCCCCTAGCCCCACCAAGTGCTCACTTCTTCAGTCTAAGCACCCCCATTACCTTCACCCTCATGTGGCATGATCTCAAGGTCCTTTGCTACCTCGGGCACTCTCATCTGGGCACTCCAGTTTATCAATATTCTGCCTAATGGGGCACTCTGAATGGAACACGATGCTTTGAAATGTAGTCTTTGATCTGGTGGCATTTCAGGCAGGCAGGCCTCAGTCGGACTGAACCTGCCTGCCTCATACCTGAGGTGCCCACAAAAGCAGAGTGAAGATTGTGGATGAAACAAAGCCATTCTTCTCTCTCCCCTTGCCAACCCCCAACTAACTGAAGGGTACATCTGAGGGCTTTGCACAGGCTCCAAGACAGTTTCGGCTTCAAAGTCATTGTGCAGACCACAATGTTTAGATATGACACAGCCAAGAAACCTTTCTTCCCTATGACATGTCTTGGAAAAAGGCTGAGACGTGTTGGTTCTTCTCTGACCCCAGATCTTTTTATTTGTGTTTTCCTCTGCCAAGGGTAACAATTCACAGAATCACAGAATTTTAGGGCTGGAGGGAACCTTAGAGATTATCTAGTCCAGGGTGCTGAATTTTACAGATATGGAAACTGAGACCCAGATTAAGAAAAAGATTTGCCCAAAGTCCCGCAAGTGATAAGTGACTGGGACTCCAAATCCAATGCATTTCTCCTTATAATCAGCATAGATAAATTGAGTACTAAAGCTGGAAGGTCATATAATACAAGCTCTTCCTTTTCCAGATGAGGCAAATGAGGCCCAGAAAAGGGAAATGAGTTTCCTGAGGTCACACAGTGAGTTAGTGGCACAGATGAGCCTCGAACCTGGGCCTTCTGACTCCTTCTACCCCTCTTAGTTCAGAGTTTCTTGCATTGCTTTAGGTCTATCCCTCTTCCCCCAGTAGGTTGGAGGAGCCTGGCTCATCTTGCAAAGATGGCTTAGCTCAGCAAGATTAATAATTCAGCTCTAACCTTGATGATGCCTTTTGTATCTGTGCATTTGATTTGATAGCCTTTTTTTAAAAAATAAATTTCTAATATTTTATTATTCTTGACAAACACTAACAAGCATGAACATTTCCATATACAAAGAACAGAAAAAAGAGGATAGTACGTGAAACCATAAACTTCTGTCACATAGAGCATGTTTTTCCAAAAAAAATGTAACCACAAATTTTTCATGTCATCCTCACACAGGGGTCACGCTCATCTTCGCCACATTATTCCAGTTTTCGTATAAACACTGCCAAAGCCAGCACGTACAGCTTGTTTTTTTTAGTATATAACAAATTTAGCACATTAGTTGCAAAGCTGTCCCACCTGTCTGTGAACTTCCTTCTGTTCCTTTCTGTGCATTTAGAAAATGCTTCATTGATGCTCTTATAATAACTATCACTAACATTTAAAAAGTGCTCACTATGTGCTAAGCTCTTTATAATTATTATCTCATTTGATCCTCATAACTCTGCAAATAGGTGCTATTATTATCCCCATTTTACAGATGAAGAAACTGAGGCAAACAGTGGTTAAGTAACTTGCTTAGGATCATGCAGCCATAAGTGTCCAAGGCCAGATTTGAAATCAGGTCTTCCTGACTCGGGGCCCAGCATTCTATCCACTGCCCCGTGATACTCTTCTATTTTTGCATTTCAATCACTAGCTTTCCTCCCCTTCAAATTCCCTTCCATTCAAGAACTTAAAAAAAAAACACCAAAGACCATAAGACCTCCTTTGTTACAAATAAACCAATGAAAGCAAAGCTCCACGGGTCTGAACACGGGTCTGAACACGGGTCTTATTGTAGGCTCCTGTCAAGAGGTGGCAAGCATGCTTCAGCAGTCCTCTGGAGATGTGGCTGGCCACTGTGTTGATCATAGTTCTTAAGTTTTTCAAAGTTGTCGTCACTGGTTAAATTGTTTTTTCTCCTGGTTCTGTTTGCTTTACTCTGCAACAGTTCGTGTATTCTCCCAAGTGTTTCTGAATCTGTCCCTTTTATATATTCATACACAATAATTCATTCAATCATTCCCCAACTGCTTATTCTAGCTCTTTGCTATAGTGGAAAAGTGCTGTTACAATTTTTTTTTCTTGTCGGAAGGTGGAAGGTAGGACAATTGGGGTTAAGTGACTTGCCCAAGATCACATGGCTAGTTTTTTTGTTAGTTATCTGACGCTGGATTTGAACTCAGGTCCTTCTGACTCCAGGACCGTTGCTCTATTCACTGCACCATCTAGCCGCCCCTATTATAAATATTTTTGTGCCTATGAATTCCTTTCCTATTTTTTTCTCTTGTTGTCGTATAAACCCAGCAATGATATCACTGAATCAAAGGGTATACATCATTTAGTAACTTTTGGGATATAGTTCCAAATTGCTTTCCAGAAAAGCTGGACCAGTTAACAACTCTTCTAACAATACATTAGTGTGCCCATCATCCCCTTTGACAACTGTATTTTCTGCTTTTGTCACATTTACCAATCTGATGGGTGTGAGATAGAGCCTTAGAGTTATGTTAACTTGCATTTCTCTTATTATTAGTGATTTGGAACATTTTTTATATAGTTGATAGCTCTTTTCTTTTTCTTTTGAGAACTGCCTGTTCATATCCTTTGGGGATCTGCCTCCTAGGGAATGCCTCTTGTGCCGTTTGAATCAATTAATCAAATCAAATTTGAATCAATGGAATATGGCTCTTGTGCCGTATTTGAATCAATTTTCTATCTATCTTGGATATTGACCTTTATTAGAGAAAGATTCCACCCTCCCCAGTTAACTATTTCCCTTCTGATTCTAACTCTATTGATCTTGTTTGTGCAAAAACATTTCAATTTTATGTAATCAGAACTACCCATTTTGTTGCCTGTGATCCTGCTAATCTTTTGCTCGGCCAAGAACTCTTCCACTCACAGTTGTGAAAGGTGTCTCCTCCTCTGCCCCTCGAATTTGCTTATGATACTTTTTACATCTAAGTCACGTATCCAGTTGGAGTTTTTCTTGTCCTACGGTGTGAGGTGCTTCTTTTCTCCACTTCTTTTCAGGTTTTTCTTGACACTTGTGTTTGCATTTCAAAGTCCCTATTTCACTCTGGTCTTTTCATCACAAGTGCTTGAAAGGTCTTTATTACATTAGAAGTCCATTCCCCTCCTCTCTCCACCCCAGTAGGATTATGCTCAGTCTTGTAGGGCAAATTATTCTTAGTTGCAAGCTTTTGGTATTTTACCTTTTGGAATGTAGTATTCCGAGATCTCTTTTAATTCTTGAGAAAAGTTATTAGGTCTTGCGTGATCCTGACTATGTTTCCCTTGGTGCTTCTCCTGATTTTTTTTTGGTGCTTGCAACATTTTTCCTTTGATGTGGGGACTCTGGATTTTGGCTGTGACATTCTTGGGACTTTCCCTTTTGGTGTTTATTTCAGGAGGTGATCAATGCTTCTTTCTGTCTTCACTTTGGCCTCTGGTTCTAATAGATCTGGATAGTTTTCATTTATGATTTCTTGAAATATAATGTCAAGGTTGTTTTTTTCTTTTCTAATCCTGGTTTTCAGGATATTTATTTATTCTTCAATTAGCTCTCCTTGACTTGTTTTCCAGATCAGTTGTTTTAGATATCAGATATCTTATATTGATTTCTACTTTTTCCATCCTTTGATTTTGGTCTGATATTTCTTGTCTCATGGAGTCATTGACTTCTCTTTTATCTATTCTAGTTTTCAGGGATTCTATTTCACAGGCAGGGTTTATGACGTTCTATTCTAATCTATTAAGTCT
Organism: Pseudochirops cupreus; assembly: GCA_028627135.1. Classification (NCBI taxonomy): domain Eukaryota; kingdom Metazoa; phylum Chordata; class Mammalia; order Diprotodontia; family Pseudocheiridae; genus Pseudochirops; species Pseudochirops cupreus. The sequence continues at coordinate 25,628 of JAQQSU010000073.1, read as the reverse complement.
CCAGTTTTTTCTCCAAGAGATTATTGTTTCATTACCTTGTTCCACAGACTTTTGACATTTTGCAAATCTCTCTGCTCACACCCTTTATTTGCTGTCTGATACCACTGAATGCTTTTTACTTCCCTGCCCTGCTCTCTCTAAAGGTATCTATGACTCATGGGAACACAAATAGAATAGAATGGGAAGGGATGGAATATAATAGCTCTCTACATTTCTAGCTTTTGCAACATACATGTAGCTGTCTTGAATTATAGGTATTACCTATATTCAAACATATTCCATATAATACTTGTGTGACCTAGGGAAAGTAATTTTTCCTCTCTGAGATTCATTTTCCTCCTTTATAAAATGAAGGCACTGGTCTAGACAATCTGCAAGGTCCTCTCCAGTGTTAATATTCAATGTTGCATAGTTCCTTTTAGTTCTACCATTCCAGTTCTCATGGTCTATGTTCTAGAGTAGCCCCTTCCAGTTCTAACACTCCATTGTCTGAGGCCCCTTATAACTCTGATGATTTATGTTGTAAGTTTCCTTCCAAGACTTCAGTTCTGTGACTCTGTAAGTATAGGATCTTCATTTCACGTAACCTCCCTGGGCCTCAGTTTACTCATTTGTAAAAGGATGGGGTTCTACTCAATGGCTAAAGGTCTCTTCCAGCTCTAGACCTTTGGATCAATGACCTGGTGATTATTGGAGACTGACTTCTGGCTGGCTCTCTCCCTCCCCTCTCTGTTCCTGGGACAACCAGCTTGTGTGGTAGCCTGCTCCAAGACTTAGCTTGGCTTTGGAAAGTGAAAGGCTGGGCATAAGCCCCCAGCCGCCTCTTTTACAGAACAAGCCCATGCAAGGCTTATTTCTTGGGCTGAGTGGCCTGGGCCCAGTGGGGAGTTTCCCTGGCTGTTTCCCTGAACAGTCCCCTTGCTGCCCAACAGCTTCATCCCAAAGCTGCTTCCCTAAGTGATCCGGGGCCTATCTCGTTGGAAATGAGGTGACTTCCTGCTGTAGGCCCCTTCCACCACAGTGCCTGGGAGATCCATAGCAACACATGGGAAACTGTCCTCTGCTTTCACTCTTTTGTCACCTATGGCTGCCATGACAGCCCTTGCATCCAAGCATCCTCCAGCTAGCATTTGCCCTCTGAAGAGAAGCCAGCCACATTTTGGCCTTCCTTTCCTGAGACTCTTAAACCTCACTTTAGTCTAGGCTATTGTTTTCCTCCTTGCCTGTAGAACTTGGGCCCATAGAATTCAGCCCTGGAAGGAATCTTAGAGGTGACCTCAGCCAACCAACTCATTTTGCAGAGAAAGAAACTGAGGCCCAGAAAACTGAAGAGATTTGTCTAAGATGATGGGAGAAGAGGTGGGATGTGAACCTGGTTCTGTCTCCAGATCCAAAGCACTGCCATGCCATGCTGTCTTCTGCCAATGCTAATCCTCCTGATGCTCAGTTCTGCTTATGTGACTCCTCTACTCGAAAGCTTTCTTACTGTTCTTAGCCTGGCATTTAAGATCTTCCATATGCTTGTCGTCACATCCAATTGTGTCAATTCCAACTCTGAGGGCCCATGACTCTATCTTCACCACATCTTATGGGAGGGAAGGGTATGCTCAGGAATATCTGATTGGTTTCTCTCCTCTGATTTTAGAGGCAAGAAAGTACCCATTTACAATAAACTGGAAGTTTCCAGTAGAGATGATTCCAGATATGGAAGAATCCAGAGGAGGAGCAAGCAGGGAAATCTGGCAGGAGAGAGAACATGTCTAGAGTAGAGATAGTGAGAAAGGTTAGGTAATAGTCTACCACGAGACCAGATTGGTGATTTATCCAAGCTTATGTAACTAGTAAATATCAATTTGCTTAGTCATTTTTCAGTCATGTCTTAGTCTTCATGACCCCTATTTGAAGGTTGTCTTTTTTTTGACAAAGATACTGGAGTGGTTTGCCATTTCCTTCTCCAGCTCATTTTACAGATGAGGAAACTGAGGCAAACAGGGTTAAGTGACTTGCACAGGGTCACACAGCATGTAAGTGTCTGAACTCATGGAGATGAGTCTTCCTGACTCCAAGCCCGTTATTCTATCCACTGTACTACCTAGCTGCCCCTGAGGACACTCTAGCTGCTCTCAGTGAGTTCTACTTACCAGGCCCTGGTCCAATGGGAAAAGTGTCCAGTTTGGAGTCAGAGGATCTATGTTCAAATCTCAGTCTTGGCACTTACTAACTGTGTGACTTTGGGCAAGTCACTTAATCATTCTAACCTTGGATTCCTCATCTATTAAATGAGGGCTTGGAAGGAGATACTCTTCTTATAAGGCCCCTTCCAACTCTAAATCTATGTTTCTATGAATTATATCCTATGGCAATGAAAAAACTGGCAGATGTAGTTTCTGAGCCATTTTTCTGATCTTTGGAGGATCATGGAACCCAGGACAAGTGCTCCAGGATTAAAAAAGGGCAAATGCACCAGTTTTCAAAAAAGGGAAAAGGATGGGCTCTGCAATCTGTAGAACAGGGAGGCTGATTTTGATTCTTAGCAAAACCGAAGAACATCATATTAAAGGAATGACTTATAGGCATATAGAAAAATCACCAACAATCATAAAGAGACAGTATACTGACAGGATACTAGACTGGTTACTGAAGAGGCAACCTGGTGCCGTGGAAAGATGCTAGAGTTGGTGTAAAGTAAATTGGGGTTCAAATTCCTTCTCTGACATTTTCTAGCTGTGTGACACCTTGGCAGGTCACTTAACCTCTCTGGTCCTTAGCCAGCTTCCTAGGATTTATCTCAACTTCTAATGTTCTCTCCTTCAAAATCACCCTGCATTTAATTGTTACATAGTTATTAGATGGCGTGCTTATCAAGTATCAGATATCAGATATCAGGGTGGGAGGAACAGCAAACACACTGCATGTTAGAGCCAGGGTACAAAATGGTCTAGGCAGGTTAAAAGGCGGCAAATCTAGTAAGATGAAATTATTATTCCACTAATTCTAGGATCCCTAATTTCATTGAGGGTAGATACTTCCGTCTACCACACATAGGAAGGAGAATGAGAAGATAACTCTATTCAAGTTCAAGGCAGCTAAGGTGTACAGAGCCCTGGACCCGGAGTCAAGAAGACCCAAGTCCAAATTGAGCCTCAGACATTTAGAGCTATGAGACTCTGGGCAAATCAATGAATCATTCAGCCTCAGTGGGGGCAGTGGGGGCAGTGGGGGCAATAATAGCACCCACTTCCCAGAGTTGTTGTGAGGATAAAATGAGATACTAGTAAGGCACTTGGCAAACATTAAAATGCTATATAAATATTAGCTGTAAAATGAACTATGAAAGGCAATCGTTTAGACGAAGGATTAGAATTGTTTTGTGAGGCCTGGAGGGTAGAAGTAGGAACGATGAATGCAAGCTGCAGAGAGACAGATTCAGACATAATGTAAGTAGAAACATCCTAACAGAGCCTTCTGAAAGCGGAACAAACTGCCCAGTAAGCTAACAGGATGTCCCTCACCAGAGGCATTCAAGCAGAGGCTGAATGATGCTTTGTCAGGGATGTCAGAGGGTCATTCTTGTGGAGTCACAGGTTGGACAAACGACTCAGAGCTCTAGTCCAACAGGGAGAGGAGGTTATCCTGCAGATGGCAAAGGACGGGTGCCTTGCCTGCCAAATTCCCCTCAGGGCCACTCAGCCCTGCCTCGGAGGTGGGAGGTTGAAGGCCACTCTGACGTTCCCGCTCTCCTTCCTTGTCCTTCAGAGGCACCGCCCTTGAACTCTACAATCACTGAGGATTAGAGCAGAACATCTGGGGGTCCACGTGCCTGCAGCCTGTTGTTCCTTGATAATCAGAACACTCAAGCTGGGGCAAGATCTTTGCCATTAGCTAATGTTTGGACCGTGTTCAAATATCTCTCCAACTGGGTATGGATCTCCTATGTTCCAAACCTCAGATGATCCCTGGCTCTTCCCTCTCCCTCACCTCCTATAATCAGTCAGCTAGCAAGTCCTGGTGATTCTGTCTTATTTCTTTTATTCTCTTTGTAGCACCTTGCTGGAGCAGTGATAGGTGTTTAATAAGTACTTGGTGGTCGACTGAGTGATCTTCTGGATATCTCTCCCTTCTTTATTCCCATGCACACCCTAGTAAAGGCTCGCTATACCACTTGCCTAGACTATCTATCCCAATAGGTTCTTTCCCTGCGTCCCTGCCTCCACTCTCTCTCATCTCCAATGACTGATTCATCTTCCTTATATGTAGACGTCAGGTCTCTACTCACAATCCCAACTCCCAGTGATCTATAACTATGGCTCAGAATCCCAAGACATTTCAGCTTTCTATTATTAGAGGCTCTCGGTAAATGTAAGATCATAGGATTCAGAACTAGAAGGAACCCAAGAGACCTTCTGGTCTGACTCCCTCATTTCACATAGAAGAATGGTAGCCCAGAGAGGCTTGCCTGAGGTACAGCAGAATCAGAATTACAACTCCAAATAATAATGATTGTGAGCAGTTTTATAGTGCTCCAAGGTTTGCAAATCACTTGACAAAGAACTCATTTTATCCTTGCTATTACGATACCTGTTTTACCAGCTGAAGAAACAAAGGCAGGCAGAGGTTAAATTCCTTGCCGAGTCACACAGCTTCTTCTTGTCTTGCTCAGTTCTTTTACTTGTGTCCGACCTTTTGTGACCCCATTTGGGATTTTCTTGGCAAAGATACCGGAGTGGTTTGCTGTTTCCTTCTCCAGTGGATCCATTTTGTCAGGCGATCGGAGGTTAAGTGACTTTCCCAGGGTCACACAGCTATGAAGTGTCTAAGGCTGGATTGGAACTCAAATCTTCCTGACTCCAGATCCAGCATTCTATCTATCCGCTGGGCCACCTAAAAGAGCATTGGAGGCAGCTGGTGGCTGAGGGGAGGTAGGGTGAGGATCAAAAATATTTGTGAAGTGCTTAGCACAGTCTGGCACATAGTAGGTGCTATACGAGTTCTTGTTCTCCTCCCTGCCTTCCCGCCACGTCATGCTGCTGAATTGATTGGCTAACCCACCTGTACATCAAACTCAGCAGGCCCCAAATTACACTCTTGGTCCTTCCTCTGATACCTAACCCTCCTCCCAATTTCTCTTTTTCTATCAATGGCGTCACCATCCTTCTTGTCCCCCAGGCTCATAACCCAGGGATCATCTTTGGCTCTCACCTCTCCCTCGCTTTCCACATCCAGCTAGTTACCAAGTCCTGTTGAAGTTTCTCTCCCGTCCGTCTCCCCTTTACACTCTGGCTGCACCTGATCTCAGCACTTACCCCCTGGGTTATCTTAACAGCCTCCTTTCTCCTCCAACCCATCCTTTGCACCAGTGCCAGAGGAATCTTCCTAAAGATTCCTGTGCAATATGGCACAGCCTTACCACTCCTCTGCTCAAGCGCCATCAGGGACTCCCTATTGCCCATCACATAAACTACAAGCTCCTTTGCCCGGCTTTCAGAACCTTGAAAAGCCTCATCGGACACTGAGCTCACCACACCACGCACTTCAAAATCCACCGCGCCAGACTCCTGGCTTTCCCTTGAGTTTGCTCCTATTTTTGTTTTTCTTGACTCCTTGCCTCTGTTTATCTTATCTCTCTGTTGGGAATGCCTCTCCTACCCTTTATTTTCCATGTGCTGAGAGTCTATCTAGCCTTCAAGGCTCAGCTCCAGTGCTGCTCCCTGAATTAAGCCTTCCGCGGCCCCCAAGGGAGGAAGGAAACAACTCTCCCATCTATGAGCTCTCTGAAGCCCTGGTACGTCTTGTATGAACTTGGATTCCATTTTCTACTAAAGCAATTTGTATGCATGTTTTCACTGCAGTTCATCCAAATTAAACTCAATGCTTTGGCCTATGCCTCCCCCAACTGGTGCCCACCCCTCTGGCATTCCCTTCCTCAGCAAGTTATTTGCACTTACACCGTATGGATCTTGTATATATAATTTTGTTACATGTTTCAGAATGTAAGTTCCTTGAGGGCAGGTACTGTCCTTTTGCCTTTCTTTGCATCTGCAGAGCTGAGAACAGGACCACGCACACCATAATCACTTAATAAATGCTTGTTGACTGATGTAATAGTAATCTGTTTAGCAGGATACTTAGCACTCAGTACTAAGTGCTAAGTGTGGAAGGGGCAAACCCTGTCCCACTGTTGAGAAGGCATGAACTCCCCTGTTGATGTGGAAGAAGGGGATTGGCTGAGGTGTGTAT
>JAQQSU010000073.1:0-18891 GCA_028627135.1 Pseudochirops cupreus | reverse complement strand
ATTGTGGCCACTGTAGTGAAAACTGTGTGGCCATTTTCTGTGATAAGATGTAATGTTGTGAATATTATAATGTTTTGAATGTTTGTCTTGATTTGTAATGGAATAAACAGAGTGTTCACTCTATTTTGTAATCTGAACTCTAAAAGCTGTTCACAGTAGCATTCCTTTGGGAATCTGCTGGTGCATGGCATTACAACTGACAAACATTTATAATAGCACGTGTGTGTGTGTGTGTGTGTGTGTGTGTGTGTGTGTGTGTGTGTGTGTGTGTGTAGGGTCCTGTGCACAGCACTGGGGAGACAAAGATGGAAGAAGGACAGTCTCTGCCCTCAAGGGGCTTATAGTCTAATAGTGTGTATACATACATATTGTATGAAGAAATATGATGAATGGCATAATAATAACTAACATTTATATAATGCTTACTATGTGCCAGGCTAAGCACTTTAAAATTGTTATCTCATTTGACACTGACAACAACTCTGAACTCAGAGATTCCTGACTCTGGGTTTAGAATCACAAAGACTCATCTTCATGTCTTCCAGTCCAGCCTCAGACTCTTACTAGCTGTGTGATCCTGGGCAAGTCACTTAACCCCATTCACCTCTGTTTCCTCATCTTTAAAACGAGCTAGAGAAGAAAAAGACAAGCCACTCCAGTATCTTTGCCCAGAAAACCCCAACGGGGTGAGGAAGAGTTGGGCACAGCTGAAACAAATGAACAAGAACAACAGCTTCCTGACCCCCAGCCCACCGCAGAGCCCCAGGAAGAGCTGAGGAAGAGGAGGTGGTCTTGGCTGAGATGGCAGTGCTTTGGCTGGGCCTTGGAGGAAAGGGCAACAGCTCAGACATAAGGGAGGTGAGACTTGAGTGATGCCTGGCTTCCTGTCTCTAGGTCTTCCCACTGTCAAACGCTGTAGATTTCTATTGGGCTTCTATTTAAAAGTTGGGATGTCCCTCAAGACAGTGACTTGCAGTGACTTCCTTCCAATCCAGGGTGCTGGTGAGCCACACTGAGGGCCATGGGTATGTTCCCCAGCTCTGCTTGGGAAGGCCAAAAGGCAGGAGTGGAGAAACAGGGTGGAGATGAGGCCAGACCACAGGGCACCGAAGGAGGAGTGGCGAGATGGGCTGCACCTGTCTGGCTACACAGTCCAGCTGGGATGCTTTGACCCTGAATGGCAACTTCTCTCTCTCGGGCCTCCTGTTCCCAACTGCTGCCTGGTGACCTTCTAACTTCCAACAGACAATATCCAGAGGGGAGCCCTGTTTGGCTCTGCCCAAACCTGTTTGAGCTACTTAATGCCTTCTAGTCTTGTTCCATAATCCCTTCTGCCTCATCTCAAACAGTGATTCACAGCCTCATTCGAGTGCCAGCATCCATTTCCATTGTTCCATTCCCTGTTACCTCCCCACCTACCCCCTCCCCAGAATGCTTTTCATGTTTAGTGCCTTCTAGTTCTAACATTCTTCCCTCTAGGACAATCAGAACTATCCAACAGAATGGACTTTCCCAAGAGAGAGTTTCCTATCACTGGAGGCCTTCAATTGAAGACTGAGAGATCACTTGTCAAGAGGGGATTCCACTGAGGTACACATCAATACAAGGGACCCCCTGAGGCTCCTTCCAGTTTTGAGATGCTATGCTTTTGTGAAGGCTGCTTCTAATTCAGTCTAACATTCTATAGATCCCCATATAGAAATTCCCATAACCCAAGAGTCTTCTTCCCCGTAAAACCTGGTATATGTGAATGCATAACTATTTGTTGCCTCTACAGACACAGGAGAGGGGCTAGGGAGGTCCCAGCAACAACACTGGCTTGCACAGCAATGAGGATTTGCGTAAAGAAATGGGTGATCTGAATTAGGATGTTAGCTCTACAAAGGGCTTTCTCACAACCACTTTGTAATTGAAGTGAATGAACTAGGTGTTCAAGATGATCTAGTTTAGTACACAGGAATGAACAATAAGTGTTGCCTTGAGGAATATTTCATTGGTATTTATCCCCCCCCCCATTCTTCTCCCCTATCACCCTGAAAGGGTCCCCTACAACATGCCACAATCTTTTTGTATCTCTGCCCGCAATCTTCAGTGTTTGTTTGTTTTTTCAAAAAATAAACGCATAACAAAACAGTCTGGAAAGCCAAGGACAGGGCTAATTAGGATCTCTTATTCTGTACAGCATTTGTGAGTGGGTCTGGGGAGGGCTCCAGGCTTTAGCAAAGTAGAAGTAGGAGTCATTGATTTTTGGCCTGGCCTTGTCATTGGACTTCTTCATGTGGATGTTATTTCATTCTAAGTAGAGGCAGAGGACAGGTCAAATGACCCTTTCTTTGTTTCTTCCAGTTCAAGGAAGTAGTGCTGAAAGTGTGGTAGAAAGAGTCAAAGAGCTGAATTTGAATCCTGACTACTGCCACTAGCTATGTGACCTTACATGAGTCATTTCCTTGTTTGGGCCTCAATTTCTTCCTTCATAACAAGAGTTTAGGGGCATCGAGGCAGTGCTGTGGATAGGGTGCCAGGCCTGGATTCAGGAGGTCAAGAATAACTTCCCAGAGTTGTTGTGAGGATCAAACAAGATAACACATGTAGAGTGCTTAGTGCAATGTCTGGCATGCAGTAAATGCCATAGGAATGTTAGCTATTAGCTGTTAAACTAGGCGGCCTAGTGGGTAGAGTGCTGGGCTTGGAGTCAGGAAGACTCATTTTCCTGAGTTCAAATCTGACCTCAGACATTTACTAGCTATGTGACCCTGGGTAAGTCATTTCACCCTGTTTGTCTCAGTTTCCTCATCTGTAAAAATGAACTGGAGAAGGAAATGGCAAACCACTCCAGCATCTTTGCCAAGAAAGCCCCAAACGGGGTCATGAAAAGTCAGACGCAACTGAAAAATGACTCAGCACCAGCAACAAACAAGAGTTTGGGTTCCATGATCTCTGAGCTCTCCTCCAGCTCTTACATTCTTGGCCCTAGATTCTAAAATTTTATGTCTAATATAACTTCTTTCTGTTTTTTTTGGAGGGGGAAGGCTGGGCAATTGGAATTAAGTGACTTGCCCAAGGTCACAGGGCTAGTAAGTGTTAAGAGTCTGAGGTCAAATTTGAACTCGGGTCCTCCTGACTTTAGGGCCGGTACTCTATTCACTGTGCCACCTAGCCACCCCTATGATCTAATATATTTTGCAGTCTAATATTTTGAGATTTATGTTCTAACTTTCTAGATTTTAAGGTCTCCTCCTGCTGTGAAATTCTGTGATTGAACTTAAGGGGTCCTTTTAAAATCAGAGGTCGGATAGGAGTATATCTATCTATGTATCTCTTTATCTGTCTATCTATCTACATATAGATAGACACATATACATATATAGATGTATACACATATGTATGATGTATTTTAATATAATTGGTTTCCCTGGAAATCCTATGCACCTATTTTATTCATTTAAAAACATTATTCCGAGGAGTTCATAAGGTTCCACTCGACTGCCAAAGGGGTCCAGTGACACAAAAGAAGTCAAGAAGCCCAGCTAGACTAATCCTTCCATTGGACACTGGAAGCTGAGGAAACTTGAATTGGAAATTGAGGCCCAATGAGAGGAAGAGGGAGTGACTTTTCCAAAGTCATTAATAAGTGTCAGCACTGGGGCCACTAAATGGTACAGTGAATAGAGCACCAGCCCTGAAGTCAGGAGGACCTGAGTTCAAATCCAGCCTCAGACACTTACACACACACACATACACACACACACACACACACACACACACACACACACACACACACACAAACTAGTCATGTGACCTTGGGCAAGTCACTCAACCCCAATTGCCCTACCTTCCCTCCTCCAAAAAGGAAAAAAAAAATAAGTGTCAGTGCTGGGATTCAAACAGCTCTCATTCTAAATCTTTTCCCACTCTGCTTATCCATATTAGTGTTCTAATCACCTACTTGACTCTGAGTTCCATAAGAGGAAGGACTTATCTAAGCGTTACATTTGTGCCCAGTTCCCTGGACACAGTGAGTGACGATTGACTTGTATTTTGTGGTGTCTATCTGCATTGACTCTCCTCTCCCTTTCCTGATTTTATTTTATACTAGAATGACCAATATGTAAACTGAGGCACAATTTTTGGGTTTTTTATCTTAATTTCTCCTCTTTGTGCAAATGCACCTTAAATAAAAGTAATTGTGGGGAGTGACTTTTCCAAAGTCATTAATAAGTGTCAGCGCTGGGGCGGCTAAGTGGTGCAGTGAATAGAGCACCAGCCCTGGAGTCAGGAGGACCTGAGTTCAAATTCAGCCTCAGACACTTAACACTTAGTAGCCGTGTGACCTTGGGCAAGTCACTTAACCCCCATTGCCCTCCAAAGAGCAAAAAAACCCAAAATAAAAATAAAAATAATTGCAAGCAGAAATTATAATTTTACTCTGAAAAAAATGTTCCCTTTATAACTTTGATTTCTTTTCCTTACAGATTAAAAAAAAAAATCACTGCTCCCTTCAAGGTATTCTTCAATTCCAGCCCTGCTGTTTAAATTATTTGCTGTTGTTATTTCTTTATTCTCCAAATGCAGCTAGTTTGAAGTCTCATTTTTATAAACTTTTTTTTAAGTAGTAAATCCTCTCACATGGTTAAGCTGTGACATCATGGGACACAGAGTCTTGTGAAATAAGCCAGAGGGTCAGCAAAACAAACGACACTTTCACTGTGGGAGAATGACTTCAAAAGAACTGTGATTTCCTATGCTTTCCCCCATGCCTTAGTAATAATAACTGAGGTTTCTATCGCCTTTAAGAGTTTACAAAGCACTTTATACGCATGATCTCATTTGTGCCTCATAACCCACCCTTGGGAGGGCAGAGATTATTTTCCTCATGATCAGTTGGTGAAACAGAGGTTTTAGAGATGCCAAGAGGTGACTTTCCCAAGGCTGTGATTGTTTATAAGTGACAGAGCTAAGACTCAGAATCAGGTCGTCTGATTTCAGATCCAGCGTCCTTTTCCACTATGCCAAGCCAGATAATTCTTCCAGAGTTCTTGTGGCCAAGAAAATTTATCACCTGGAGATAAGACTCCCGGTAGTTGACGGCAGTTGGACCTCAAACTGGGCAGGTCCCTGGAAGACTTTCCGGTTTGACAAGCCTAGCCAGAACCAGAATTCTGCCAGGATGGCCATTGAGAACTCAGTATCATCTCTATGCCATAATGAAGGTCACAGAATCACAGACCTAGAGCTGGAAGGAATCCCAGAGGCCATCTAGCCTTACCCCCTTATTTGACAGAGGAGGACCCTGAGGTCCAGAGAGGTGGGCCCCAGGTCACACAGGTAGTGAGTGGCAAAGCCAGGCTTTGAACCTAGGTCTTCTAGGAGGCACAGTGATTAGAGCCCCAGACCTGGACTAAGAAAGGCTCATCTGGCCTCTGATACTTCCTAGCTCTGTGACCCTAGGCAAGTCACTTACCCTGGTTTGCCTCAGTTTCCTCATCTGTCAAATGAGCTGGAGAAGGAAATGGCAAACCACTCCAGCATCTTTGCCAGGAAAACCTCAAATAGGGCCAGGAGGAGTCAGATATGCCTGAAAAATGACTAAATAAACCTATGACCCCCAGTTCAGTACTGTTTCCGCTGCACCAACACTAGTGAAAGATAACATAATTATCACACAGACAACTGAAGTTGAATCATGTATGATAGATTTTACTCCCCAGACCTCTCTGTCCTAATCTTCAAATAATATTTATTTGAAATGAAGCAATCCTTGATTTGTGATCATATTTTTTCTTTTATTTCACAGGCTTGTTACATGTTTAAAAAAAAAAGTCGCCAACCAATGTGGATGCATGGCTGATAAGAACAGATTCTACAGGATGCACATTTGTGTATCTTGCTTTATAAGGTGATGCTGTGGTCACTTAGGCCTTCACAAGGGGTACAGGAGAATTTTGGGCTGGAGCTGGGTTTGGCAAACCATGAACATCCGCCTGTTTTTGTAAGGACTGTTTTTTACATTTTTAAATACAATAAGACATTATTTTAAAATGTCCAAACCATCCTTAGCTCACAGTGGGTAGTAGGGCCTGCAGGACTTAGTTTGACCAGCTCTGCACTACAAGGACTGAAGGAGCTGATTTTGAAAACCCTAGTATTGACACATGATGGAGGGAAACCCATTTCTTCCTCTTTTCTTAGAGACCCTCAGAACAGCCCTGAGTGGGGCAGACTGGGCTCCACAGGGTACCCCTATGTCCATAAATAATGATAAATGACTGTTCCAGATGGGCCCTCCAGACCAAATGAATGATAGCATTGGGCTGGCTCCTTTCAGTGAGGGTTAGAACAAAGCATTGCAGGCGTTGGGAGCTGGAAGGGACTTTCTGATACCGTCATGGGAAATAGGGCAATAACCCTAGCTCTGCGTAACTCACATGGTTGTTGTTAAGAACATGATTTATCAACCTTAAAGCACTATAGAAGTGGGATTTATTTCCACAGAATGTCAGGACTAGAAGACACCTGTGAGATCAAGTGGCCAATCCTCTCATTTTATAGAGAGAAACTGAGGTCGAGAGAAATTAAGGGCATTGTCTCAGGTCACATTGGCAGGATAGAAAAGTCAGGGTCCTCCAACCCCCAAAGCAGACACTCATGCTTCCTTCCACTTACTTCCACTGTAAAGTTTTTTGATTACTATATATACACACAACTACTTCCTGACCTCAGAGCCAATAATTCTGTGATATCTGGCTATATTCTCAACCGTTCCCTGTATGATGAGCTGGTGCTCACAAGGAAATGTCCTTACAGAATGGGAGAAGTGAGCCCATCTTCAGACAGATGGTAAGATGGGTCTCTGGAAGGATGGGGAGAGGGGAGGTATCACAAAGTCCACACCTTCCTGGAGAGAGTCAAGTGGGAGGAAGAGAAGGCCACAAAGAGATTCCTGAAAGAAGGCCATACTGTAAAGGAAATTGTATGAAATACTTCTGCCTATCTGAGAGGCAGGTTAAGAATGACTACACTTCACAACAAGGACTGGAGTTGGGGTCATGTTAAGAGCAGAAACCATGCCTGACTATTCTGGGCCCATTGGGGCCCCAACCACTGGGATGGATGTCACCTTGAGAATGCAAGGAGCTGGTGGAGTCCTTAGAACCAACAATATTAGAGCTGGAATGACCTCTGAATATAGATAGAATGTCAGAGATGGATGAGACCTAGAACACAAAACTGTAGCATATCAGTCAGTCAGTCAGTCAAGAAGCATTTATTAAGCACTTACTACATGCCAGGCAAAACAAGTTCCTGCCCTCAAGGAACATACATTCTAAAGGGGGAGACAATGTGACAATAACTAGATATGTACTAGGTATATACAGAGTAGATGGAAAGTAATCTCAGAGGGGAAGGCACTAGCAGCTGAGGGGACCAGGAAAGGCCTCTGGCAGAAAGAATAATTTGAGCTGAGTCTTATCAGAAGCTAGGAGGCAGCAGTGAGTGAGCGAGAGAGAGAGAGATAGAGGGAGAGTGGAAGAGAGAGAGAGGGGGAGAGAGGGAGAGAGAAAGAGAGAGAGAAAGAAAGAGGGAGAGTGGAAGAGAGAGGGGGGAGACAGGGAGAGAGAGAAAGAGAGAGAGAAAGAAAGAGGGAGAGTGGAAGAGAAAGAGAGGGGGAGAGAAGGAGAGAGAGAGAGAGAGAGAGAGAGAGAGAGAGAGAGAGAGAGAGAGAGAAGGAGGGTGGGGGAGAGAGAGAGAGGCCAATGAGAGAGCCATAGAGGTGGAGTGGAACAGCAAGTAGGTCAGTGTGCATGCCTTGTGAAGTGTGTGGAGGTGAGTATAAGAAGACTGGAAAGGTAGGAAGAGGCCAGGTTATAAAAAGCTGTAAACACAAATCTTATTGTTGAGTTGTGTCCGATTCATGAACCCCCATTTGGGAATTTCTTGGCAAAGATCCTGGGGTGGTTTGCCATTTCCTTCTCCAGCTCATTTTACAGATGAGGAAACTGAGTAAGTGTCTGAGGCTGGATTTGAATTCAGGTCTTTCTGACTCCAGGCCTACTATTCTACCCACCTACCTGCCCAAATGCAACTTAATGTAATTTATATTTCCTCTTAGTGCTAATAGAGGTCACTGTAGTTAATTGGAGGGCAAGTGGCAGGGGATGGGGTGAAGGGGTAGAATGGTGGGGAGAAAGATGACAAGGCCAGATTTGAGCTTCAGGAAAATCACTTTGGTGGCTAGGTGGAAGATGGATTGCATTGAAGAAAGAGTTAAGGCAAGGAGGAATAATAAATTATTGCTATTCTCCAGGTAAAAGGTGATTAGGGCCTGAACAAGAGCAGTAGCTGGGTGAGTGTGGAGAAGGAGACACATAAGGGAGATTTCATGCCAAGATTTCACATCTGCGTAAAGAGCTCCTAGAACACAGAAGATGACAGCCAGAAGAAACCTTGGAAGATAGATTATTAGAACATGGAACAGTGGATCAAAAAACATAAAATATTAAAATGGAAAAAGGACTTTAAAGATGATCTAATCCTCCATTTAAAAAGGACAAAAGATGAGGTTTGTTCAAGGTTATGCAGTGAGTTAGTAGCAGCCTCAGCACTCAAATTCAGGTGCCTACATTCCCAATCCAACACTATTTCCACTCCCCACCCAGCGGCTTCAATCAGACCTGACTGTGCTTCTCCCACTGAAAGAGAGCCTGCAGGGATGATAATCTTTTACAAAAGCCTGCCCTCTTCCTCACAACCTTCCCCCATTTTTCTCCCAACTCCTAGCTGTCTCCGGTCAGTAACAGGTCTCCACTTTCCTTTGGAAAGCCTTTGCCATCCATAAACCAGATACAAAGATCCTCCCAGGCAAGAAAATTCAGGACTCCTGCTGTCTGGGACTCCAGCCATAGAGATACAAATTACATAGGATGTCCCAGTGCTGATAGTTGGGACTGAATCCAGCAGAACTAGGGTGGGAGTTCAAAAGGAAGGATGGAAGAAATTGCTCTTTGCATGCACAACACTGGTCTGAGTATAGACCATACTATTCCCACCCTCCCCTTTGAAACAACTCTCAGTTTGGCCCATAATGGGTACCATTGTTCAGCCTAAGCCTGTAGGTTGCATTTCTAAGAATCTCATGATCTTAGAGCTGAAGGGGCCTTAGGTAGCCCCCTCATTTGACAAATGAGGAACCTGAGACCCAAAGAGGTTAAATTATTTGCCCAAGGTCACACAGGGAATAAGTAGCAGAACCAGGAAACAAAGTGGACTTCTTTAACCTAGAATCCATTGCTATGCCAAACTCCTCCATTAAATTACAGAATTTTAGAGCTGGAAGGGTCCTCACATGTCATCGGGTCCAACAGGTACCTGAGTGGGAATCCCTTGTCCTGTATCCCTGATGACTGGCCTTCCAACCTTTACCTGAAGCCCTCCAGTGATGAGGCACTCACTACCTCTAAATGCAGCCCATTCCCCTCTTAAGCTAGTTCTAATTAGGAAGAAGTTTTTCCTTTTGTTGAGCTATGTCCACAACTCCTACCCATTGCTCATTGTTCTTTCTTCTTCCAAAAATGTCTCATTTTAAGTGTAGTCTATATTTGGGGAAAAGTCTACCTATATTCAAACCAATATTGAATTCCAAAGCCTGGTAAATAGCAAAGGTGGTGATTTGCAATGTGATTTGGAGTAAGTGATTAGTCTGAGGAAAGATTCCCTGAGTGTGTAGGAAGTATGTTTAAAATGCCCATTGTGATAAGATTCAGAAGGAACTTTAGAGATCACATAGTCCAAGTCCCCTATTTTACCGATGAGGAAACTGGGGCCTAGAGAAATGACTTGTCAAAGGTCATACACATATATATGCCTTTAGCAGGTGCACTCTGGGAACCTTAGTTTGGAGACACTGTGAAAGCTGCCCGGATCATCTACTGTGTGATAGATACCAAGACGGGAATGGGGGTGGGAAGCAGGGTGGAGGGCAAAGATATCAGGCATTTGGCCAAAGCAAGCATTTCTGCAGTGGGAGGGAGCCTCAGGCTGGGCCAGAATTGGGGGGAGGTGAGGAGGAAAGGGGGACAAGCTGATGGAAACAGTGCTCCCCTCCTGACATTTCCTGGCACACAGGCACTTTACAGCATTCTTGGGCCCCAACTGCAGAAATAGATGACAACATTTATGAATTACAAAAGAAAAATCAGCACAGAAGGAAGGGAGAGGACCTTGGAACAAGTTCTCGTGTTTTCTTGGTATTTGATTTCAGGCCGGCTTTGTGGGTGACTGTGGAGGGATGGAATGTGCGGCGGACAGTGTACAATAGCATCCCAAGAGATGAGGAAGCCACGGGCCTGAATTTAAACCAGAACAGCCTGAAAAGGCCTGAGGCTAAACACAGCCCAGGTTTACTGAGGAATGGAAAATGTCCCCTAAATCAGGGCGCTCTTACGTATAGAAGACACTTAATATTTGTCAGACCGAAATAAGTCCATAGGACCACAGTATTTAAAGTTGGAAGGGACTCGAGAAGACATCTAATCTGATTCCCTCATTTTCCCAAAGCAGGAAACTAAATTCCACAGAGGTGAAGGGATTTGTCTAAGCCTGCACTGGTAGTCAGTTGCAAAGTCAGAACTTGAACCCAGGACCCCTAGGTGAGGCACAAACAGGTAACTTTTGCACCTAGTCTATTCTTCTCTTGCCTGTTTAATAGATCATAGGATTTAAAACTGGGACAAAACTTGGAGGTTCTCTAGTTCAACTCCTTCCTTTTATAGAGGTGGAAACAGAGGTCCCAAGAGAGGAAAGGGGACCTGGTTTGCCAAGGTCTTTCACTGAACAAGTACCAGAGCCCGTTGTGAGACTTGGGCTGTTTTTATTCCATAATTAGTGCTCTTTCCACTAGGCTGTACTGCACTGAATTAAAGTAAATAAAATTAAGCCCAGGGAAATGACTGCTTCTTGGGTAGACAAATAGGAAGAAAAAGACAAACCAAGTGTGCTTTCTCATTACCTCTGTTTTGCTATTAAGCTATGCACACACACATGCAATCAATATATGTATGCATGTATACATGTGTAAGTATAAACATAGGTGCACACAGTGTGTATCATGCATACATATGTGTATCATGCATACATATGTGTATGTACATACATGTACACACAAACACACATATAAGGTTGTGACCTCACTGATGTTTCTTCCACGGATACATCCTCATAGTATAGAAGGGACACCCTGGTCTCCTGGGTCATGCCAGTGAGGTCAAGTTCTAGGAGGATAGCCCAGTGCCAGAGTATGTATCTGTCATCAGAGACTGGCCAGCCCAGCAAAGTGCAGAGAGCTCCTCCACAGAAGGATGGCTACCAGGGGATGAATTTTTTCGACTTCAGAAACTCATGAAACCACTCACTTTGGGATGGGGGTCTGGGGCTGGTTAGAACCTGTACTGGCAGAAAGAGCAACGATGCCAAGAGCATCCCAGGTCCTTGAAGTACTGTGTTACATGTATAATCTTTTATATTATAATAGGCATATGCATTTATTCTGGTAGGAAATTATGGTGACCCCTGATTTCTGTTACAGAGGGAAAAATATTTCAGCCCTCTGAGGTCTCTCAGTAAAGGATCAGTTTGGACTAGATGACCTCGAAGGTTCTTTTCAACCCAGAGGTTCTAGGATTCTTTTATTTTCTGTGCCTCAATGGCCTGTCTCGCAGTTCTGGCTTCAGGAGGTCCCCTGGGAACACAATAGCAACTGAATTTTATTTCAAGAATGAAGAGACAGCAGAAGGGAGGAAGCAGAAAAGGAGGGAGAGAGGAGATGAGATAGTCTAGCTCTAGAAAGCTTTCAGGGATAGGTGAAGCCTATTCCAAGTTTGTAGAAAGTATACCCCTCTCTTTGCTCTGTTTCTCTCTCCCTGCCTCCAGTAACACCACTCCAGTCTGGGCAGTCTCAGAAATGTTCCCAATACATCCCTGCCCTGTGGGCATGGGGGCTATTATGAGTAATTTCAGAGGGGGGCACTGGTCACCTGTGGCCTCCTCCATTATGCCTTCGGGGCCAAAAACTGCTTCCCACTGTGGTGGGAGAGAGGACCCTGGCTTCCCTCAGACCACAAAATGGAGTGTGTAGGTGACCTGGTGGCCATTGTCCCAGGCATAGAGGACCCTCTCTTTGGGATTGTAGTCAATCTGGGTGGTGAAGGAGTGCTCATTGAGGAAAGGCAGCTTGGGGTAGGCATCGGTGTTGGTGTGAGTGTCGAAAGCATAGGAGATCTGCCCCTCCCTCTGGTTGTAAACATCCACTGCATACAGGATCCCGCACACTAGGAAGCAATTTCCATAGGAGTTACGCCTCAGTCGGGTTCTCCAGGTGGTCTCCCGTCTCACAGACAGGTCACCAGGGTCCAGCCGGCTCAGCACAATCACCTCCTGCTGGGAGAAGCCGCCCTCATCCACCGACGGGTAAATGACCCACAGGCCACTCTCGTCCACAGCAAAGTCAATGTCAGAGTGGCCTCGCCACTTCCATGGAGTAGTGTCCTCATATACCACATCTGGGAGCAGGGTCCAGGCAGCCACATAACGCTGCCGGAGGTCATATTTGATGATATTTTTGGTGAAGGCGCGGTTGTAATAGAAAGCTCCCTGGAACACCACATGGCCTGTCCCAATCCAGTTATATGGGAGTTTGTACATGTTACTCCAGCGGCCTACAGGGAGAATGGGAGAGATGAGGAGCTCCAGTTAATGACCCCCACACCAAAAATATTTCAGGGCTCTTGGACCTAGCCCAGTCAAGTCATAAGAGAATAGAGCTGGAAAAATGCTTTTGCAAATAAGAAAATAAGACTCAGGGGGCTCAATGGAGGTAATGTGGTACAGGAGAGGAAAGCCATAGCTGTGGAGTTGGAGGATCTGAGTTCAAATCCTGCCCCTAAAATTACCATGTGTTCAACCCTGGGCAAGTCATCTAACCTCCTCAAAGGGGGCAGAATAAATGGCTCATAAGACTCCTTCCAGTTGTACTCCAATGACTTTCCCAAAGCTGAAGAGTCCTAGGAATTAGAATTAGAAAACAACCCTAGCTACATAGTCCAGTTCATTATTTTACAGATAAGGAAATGGAGGCCTAAGAAGTTAGTGTGACTTGCTTGAGGTCATACAGGTAGCAAATGGCAGACCCGCATTCCGAACCAAATCCAGGATTTTCTCCCTTGTGCCATCTCTTCCAGGTCTAACATTCTCTGCTCTATGTTCCCTTCCAGCTGTAACACTTCACGATTCAAGGAACCCAAAGGAGAGAGCACAGAAGGGCCACGGGGATGGAGGCAGGCCCAGAGATTCTTCCCAGGTTCTGAACCCCTGGCATGTCATTTCCATGTCAATGAAAACCAAGCATTTCTGGCATCTTCTCTTTGATTATGTAAGCCTGAGTTCAGGTTCCAACACTGTCCTATTTCTACTGGGCACAAGTCCAACCTCAGGAAATCCTGGAGGGTTCTCAGCTCCTGAGCCCATGAAAAGCACCCCCTGATCTTTTATCTTGTTTAAACACATGGACTGCATTAGGCACATTCCAGCCCTCTCCTCCTCACCCCCTGCAGCTCCTTGACCTCTTGTAGCCTGATGCTCAGGGGGCCCTTTTGGCCCATTTATATAGGTCATCTTTCCTAATTAAAAAATGAGGGCAGATATTCCTTGCTGGTACCCAGAGCCCCATCCCAGACAGGAGAGTTAGAATCAGAGACCTTAGAATACAGAACAGTAGAGCTGGAATGGATATTTATGTTGTTGTTCGGTTGTTTCAGTCCGACTCTCCATGACCCCATTTGGGGTTTTCTTGGCAAAGATACTAGAGTGGTTTGCCATGTCCTTCTCAGTTCATTTTATAGATGAGGAAACTGAGGCCAACAGAGTTAAGTGACTTGCCCAGGGTCACACAGCTAGGAAGAGTCTGGGGCCAGATTTGAACTCATGAGGATGAGTCTTCCTGTTTCTAAGCCCCATGCTTTATCTACTGTGCCACCTACCCACCTCCAGAAGGAACATTAGATATCATTTAGGCCCATGCCTCCATTTTACATGTATGGAAACTGAGGCCCAGAAAGTAAGATTTTGACAGAACCTGGAATAAAACTTGAGTTGTATAACTATCACTATAGTGCTCTTTGCATCATAGCATGCTATTACTACATCCAACAAAATCCATTCTCAAATATTCTTTCTAATACAGCCAAACTGCTTCCTGGCAGAATGGGATGCACTTCCCAAAATGGATGATGTATGGAGTTGGACTAATCGACTTCTAAAGTCCCTGATGGATTTGGAGACATCATGATTCTACCAGTCTCTGCTTCAGGGTCTCTCATTCTGGCTTTGACATTCTGAGTTTTTTATACTGTAACATTCTGTGTACTGTGTACTGTCCCCACCTAACATTCTATTCCTAATGTTTCATTTGCTATACTCTAATATTCTATATTTTTGAGGTCCCTTAGAATTCCAATATTTTATAATTCATAAATATAAAGACAGAGAACAGGAGAGGAAACTTCAGGGAGAGAGGGGAGAAGGTACCCAACTCCCAGCAGTCAGGTCAACAGAAGGGACTATTCCCTTCCCAAACAGACTAGGTCATACGCGCTATTTCTCGGGGGGAATTTTACTCTTTCATGTCCCATGGGCCTCCCTAAATACTCCTAACACTTGGGAAACCTGGTTCTGAAAAACCAGTCCCTGCCATGTACCCAGTGGAAACCCAAGGGTGTCTACTTTTTGCCCCAGCCCCTCCTCAAGAAATTCCCACAGGATCCCCGACCTTGTTGAAAGTTGTCCAGGTTACGGAATTCCACCAGACTGTTCCCATAGTAGTAGTTGGTAACATAGATCTTGTCATCCCGGGCTGTAGGGTCCTTCATCCAAGCCCCCTCATTCCTCCCATAGCTGTGCTGTTTCACAGGGGGATCAACAGACTTGATGGTGCCTTCACAAGCCACTTCTTTGACTGTAGGGAGAAAGGACATACATGAATGAAGCTTCCAAATCACAAAAATGTGGCATTGTGGACAAAACTGAAGATCAAAGGACCTGCTACCAATGTGACCTCGGGCAAGCCACTTAATGTCTGTGAGCCTCAGTTTCCTTCTTTGTAAAATGAACAGGTTAGACTAGATGCTCTCTATGGTCATTTCCAGCTCCAAATTCAATGATCCCAAGGAAGCCCAGATCATCTCAGCCTTTCTCCTGCCTTTGGACAAGATTATCTCCTCCCCCAACTTAAAGAAAACAGTCATGCCTATTCTTAAAGGTCTTCAAGAATTGCAGATGCTATCTTTGTCTACCGAGATCCCATCTTTGAAGCCCCAGCCACAACATCACTTCTTGGAAGCCTTTTCTCACATCCTCCTTAGTCACAAACACTATTTCTTTCCTTGAAGCCCACACCACACCTGGTCCTTCTCTTATTCTCTTATCCACATTCTATTCTGCATTCTTGCTATTGCATGGCCTATCATTTAAGTAATAGATACATATGCATATTGCATGTCCCACGGCTCTCACAACCTGTGTGACTTAACGAGGCACTTCTGTTTATATTCAACAACAAAACAGATTATAGAGAAGAGGTGTTTAATAATGATCTTCAAATTGTTATTTTCATCCACATCCCACACTTCAAGTGTGGATGTCCTCCAAGACTCTGTCCTCTTCTCTCTTTTCTCCCCCTCTTCTCTCATTCTACATTCCTTCTTGAGGACCTTACTCATGACCTCCCCTGGGATCAGTTACCATCCCTATGTAGATGACTCCCAGGTTTTTCTATCTGGACCCAAACTCCATTCCACATCACTGACTGCCTATTGGACCTTCCCAAGAGGATGTCCTATAGGCAACTCACAGCCAGTATGGCTAAAACAGAACTCATTGCCTTTCATTCCAACCCATCCTTTGCCTGAATTTCCTCATTTCTCTTAAGGGCACCACCAATCTTCTGGTCATTCTGGTTTGCAACCTCAGGGTCATCCTTAGCTCCTCTCTCTCCCTCACCTCATATCCATCAGTTGCCAAGTTTTATCAGTTCTCCTTCCCTCTGTATCTACTATATCTCCCACCTAATTCAGGTCTGCTTCACTTCTCACCTGGACCACTGCAATAGCTTCCTGACTGCTTTCCTTCTGAAAGTCTCCACTCCAAACTCATCATCCACACAGCTGCCAAAGCATGACCAAAGCATAACTCTGACCACATCACCCCTCTCCTCAATAAGCTTCAGTGATTCCTATTATCTCTAGCATAAGTACAAACTTCTCTGTTCGGCATCGAAAGCCCTCCACAATATGTTTCTGACTTCTCTTTTCAGGCTGACTCCACGTCCCTCCCCCCATATATTCTACAGTCCAGCCAAACTGGCTGATTTACTATTTCCTGCATATGACATTACATATCTGTGCTTCTGAAAAGGCTCTCTTCCATACCTGGAATGCTCTCCCTTCTAACCTTTGCCTCTTAGAATTCCTAGCTTCCTTCCAGGCTCAACACAAAGGCTGCCTCCAACCTTAGGTCATATCGATCATGCCAGTTAGAACCCCTGGGCCTGCCAAATTATTTTGTCTTTACTTCAATCTATTTTGTTTTGTTTTTATCTGTATACATGTTGTTTCACCCTTGTTGAACATAAGTTGAGAGCAGGGATGCCATTGCTTAGCGCCATGCCTTTCACAAAAGTGGTGCTTAATAAATGCTTAGTGAAGAGATGAATGGAGAAAATAAGACCATATATTAGTATGTGAAGAATAAATAATAGCTCTGTACAGATGTTGCATAATGTAGCTTTTAGTGATGATCATAGATTCATAGAAAGGCTTAGAATATGTGATATGCAATGACATGTAAGGACTTAGAGCAGTGGTTCTCAACCTTCTTAATGCCATGACCCTTGAATACTGTTCCTTGTGCTATGGTGACCCCAACCATAAAATTATTTTCATTGCTACTTCATGACTGTAATTTTGCTACTGTTATGAATCATAACGTAAATATCTGATAGGCAGGATGTATTTTCATTGTTACAAATTGAACATAACCCACAGGTTGAGAACCGCTGGCTTAGAGTATAGAATATTAGGACAAAGAATATAAGATGTTAGAGCTGAGAGTCAGGGTGTACTAGTGAATGTTTAACGACTGGCTCTCTAGAAGAAGAAAAAAATACATACAACACACTTTTAAGGTTAATCTGCATTATTAACATTTTCTCTATCCTTCTTAAAGTCTGACTATAGACAGTCAACAAAATGATGAATCAAGCCCCAATCTGCAGTGTTTGCTGATTTCTAAGGTGGAAATGCTCATACTGAAAATTTAACCATAGGCTCTTGTGAATCAGTTGGAGCTGGCTCCAGCACAACCCTGGCTTGACGGGGTCTTAGAACATTAAATGTGGGAGTCAAGATAGCAGTGTAGAAGCAGGAGAACTCTGTGGCTCCCCCCTATAACCACCTCAAATACCTATAAAATATGACTCTAAAAATTTTTTAGAGCTCCAGAAGTCATAAAATGACAGAGAAACAAGACTCCCGCTGAAGGCAGCCCAACAGACAGACGGAAAGGGCTCATCACAACATGCTGGGAGCAGAGCCCAGCCCCACGCAGTTTTAGCCCCAGGCTGTCCAGGAGAAGCCCCAGCTGGAGCTTTCAGGAGAGCAGATCACTGGCAGCTGTGGTGGTTTCCAGAATTACCCATAAGAGCCAAGGACAAAGGGAAAAGGTCAGTGGAACTCGGCTAAATTTGGGGGAGAGGGTCTGGCCGACTACCTCCAGAGCTAGAAGCAGTCTGAAACAGCAGCCTTGCAGCTGCCTCCATGTGGCTGCTTCAGAGCTCCCGAGCTGCAGACTGCAGGGGGGACAAGCTATCATTCAGAGACTAAGTGCTCTTGCCTTGAACTGCCTGGATCAGGATCACAGTCTTGGGTGGTGGTCCTGAGGTGTGTTTTCAGTGAGCCAAAGCTGGTGGGGGCTACAGAGACAGCGGCCTCCTAATAGCTCCAGCAGCTGCAAAAGCCCCAGTGATTTGGGACAGAGCTCTCCCCCCCAGGAAGCAGAGATCTACTGAGCCCAAAAGTCAAGTAACTGACCGGCAACATGAGCAGGCAAAGGAAGCAAAGTAAGCACAGCAATCCAACTTTAGATTCCTTTTTTGGGGACAAAAAGAATCAAAGCATGGAACGGAAGGAAGACAACACAGTCAGAACTCCCACACCAAAAGCTTCCAAGAAAAATGTAGACTTGTTACAGGCCATAGAGGAGCTTAAGAAGGATTTTGAAAACCAAATAACAGAAGTAGAGGAAAAATTGGGAAGAGAAATGAGAATGATGCAAGAAAATCATGATAAGAGAGTCAACAACCTGACTGAAGAAAATAACACCTTAAAAATAGACTAACTCAAATGGCAAAAGAGGCTCAAAAAGCCAATGAGGAGAAAAATGCCTTAAAAATTCAAATTTGCCAGATGGAAAAAGAAGCTCAAAAGCTTGCTGAAGAGAATAATTCCTTCAGCATTAGAGTGGCGCAAATGGAAGCAAATGACTTTATGAGAAATAAAGATACTAAAACAGACCCAAACAAATGAAAAAATAGAAGGCAATGTGAAATATCTCCTTGAAAAAACCATTTACCTGGAAAATAGATCCAGGAGAGACAACTGAAAAATTACTAGACTACCTGAAAGCCATGATCAAAAAAAGAACCTAGAAATCATCCTTCAAGAAATTCTCAAGGAAAATTGCCCTGATGTTTTAGAACCAGAGGGCAAAATAGAACTTGAAAGAATTCACCCATCACCTCTTGAAAAAGATCCCAAAAAGAAAACTCCTAGGAATGTTATAGCCAGG
>JAQQSU010007299.1:0-13261 GCA_028627135.1 Pseudochirops cupreus | reverse complement strand
TGGGACCCTGACCATTCACCATGCCCTGCAGCCTCCACAGCAGCTCAGTCCAGGGGACAAGGCCCTAGAAAGCAGCTGTATGCTGAATGACTTCTTGGTGGTAGAAGCCCCAATCTGGCCCAGTGGGGTCCCTGACACCCAACTGGTACAGAAAATCATAGTCCAAGTGAATTCCTACCTCTCTAACAAGAATCTGGACCAAGAAGCCTTCCTCGTGAAGCATTGTACAGAAAAGCAATCTGGGCTTTGTTAGTATTGAACTGTTTACCTTCTTCAAGAAGATGAAGTATCTTCCTCATGACTGACTCCTGAAATGCTCTGTCCTGAGCTTCTCAGCCCTGCTGGAGGGGAATTAGGAGGGCACTAACATGTATTGAAGGATCCTTGTCCCTGACTGGCTCTTGGGTCTCTCATACATTAAGTTGCTTTTGGTGTGGGAGAAGTCAGAGCTTAGATTCCTGCAATGCAAAGCATGGCAACATACCTTAGAACTTCTGCTATGAATAATTTTAAGGGTCTAACCTCATAGTATAATGAACTCTCTATTCAGAACTAAACATTGTTCAATAAAGTAAAGTATGCCATTCATATCAACATCCTTAAGCAAATATCTGTCTATCTATCTATCTATCTATTTATTTATCTATCTATCTCTATCTATCTATCTATCTATCTATCTATCTATCTATCTATCTGTCTATCATCTATCTTCTATCCCATAACACTCAGTATGTCGTATGGCACATAGCATATATCATTGCATTCATAGCATTCCCCAAAATACCTGTTTATGCAATCAGGGGGTCCTAGGCTAAGGTCTTCCCTAGCACAACACATTATGTACCACATATCATTGCATCCCCCCAAATCAGGGGGTCCCAGGCTAGGGTTTTCCTTAGCACAACACATCCTTAAAGGGTAGTGGAAAATACCACACCATCCAGCCCTAGGTCACTATAAGAACAATCTCCTTAATACCAAGTGTCCCAAGAAAGTCCTCTTTCATTTTAACTCAAGGGTTGACTTCCAAGACCCATAGCTCTTCCTCTGTGGGCTGACTGCTCTCAACTCTTGATTGGATTCACACATAGGCAGCTCTCTGCTCCTGCTCCATATCTCAGCTCATAGGGACTGCTGCACTCTAAGTTCCTGCTCGACAGACAGCAGGCTCCAGGGGCTCCTGCCTGCAGCTTCTCCTTCTGGGAAAACAAAACTTAACAGAGCAACAATAGTGACACACCACTAGCATTGTCATCTCAATTCTCTTCCAAAGTCTAGAGGCTCTGTATTAACATCTCAGTTCCCTTTAACAGCTCTCAAAAGGGGCTTAATTAATCCTTCTTCCTATGGGCAGGTTTCTGCCTTATAGCTCTATTCACTTTCAAAGTTCAGAGACTCCTTCAGCAAGTCTCTGCCTTTAGATGTCTCCTCTCTACTTTCAGAGGTCTCCTCTTCACTCTTAGAAGTCTCTTCCCAGCTCTCAGAGGTCTCCTCTCTCTGCCCACTCAAGCTGCTTCTCTCTCTGAGAACTGTGTTGCTCTCTCAAGGCTGCCTCCCTTAATGCCTGCTTTCTCAACACTCACTCTCTTTATATACAGTTCTACTCAGCATATAATTGGCTAGAGTCCTCATGTATGTATTTGATTGGTTAGAGTACACTTGATCATGTCTGATTCACTCAGTGGGGAGGCATGTAAGACTGAGGCTGGGAAACTAAATAACACACACAGAAGAACAGCAAAAAAAAAAAAATCCCACTTTGCTTGCCATTACAGTTTCCCAAGGAGTTCAATGCCCCAGGAATCTCCCTTGCAACAGTTCAGCCTGCAGGCTTCTTGGAAGCTGTAGTAGCCTCTTTGGTACTATCACCTCCATTCATGACCTACTGACAAGAAGCTCCCATCAGTTCTGTCTAAATAGCCCACTATACTGAGTTTCTCCACTGTCCCTGTGCCCTGATCTGGGTTGAGAATGCAGAGGCTGCTGGCCAGGCCTTCACCACCTTGGAGGAAGACCCCGGGGGCTTCTGTATGGTGTGGCTAGTCAAAAGAAGGCATCTTTAGAATGGAGGGAGACAGCACTACTCCATCCCACTGTATCAACTCAGAAGCTGAGGGTCCCAAACAATTTCTTTTACCTGCTAAATTGCAGGGTGCCTTATCCAGTATGGCATCCTCCTGTTTCTGATGTTCCAACCCTGTTCTGCCCCTCCCCAGGTTCAATGTGAGTCACCTTATTCCATGGCCCTGATGGCACAAGAGGTTTTCATCATCACATTGGATGTAAACGATGGCCCTGAGCTCCCAGAACAGAATGGAGCCCAGTGAGGAAAATGGGGTAGGGAGTGGCAGCAGTAAGGAAAAGTCTGTTCAACCTGTTCATTTTTTGTAATTATTTCAAATAAATGATACCTCAGTTTCTGACTTTAAAAAAAAAGAATCCAACCCACACCCACCTTGGCAGAACAGTGCTCTTGGCAATACTCCTTGGAGTTTTGGACAATGTTAGCTATATATCTCCAACATAATTTCCTTTTAGAATTTATCAAGGTACTTCAAATAAGATGTTTCATTTCTTAGGAAGAGATCTAAATAAGCCAGATCACTATGAGGATATTTAAGAACAAAACTGAAAGAACAACAGATGGGCAAAAATGAAAAATACCTGCTAAAAAAATAAACATTCCCCCACCCCTCATCCATGGTAATAAAGTCTCAACATATGGATTCTCATATCATAATCTTAAATATGCTTCATGAGGAAATAGAAATGACAGAAAAGAAAACAAATAAGGGGGAATATCAACTGACCACACGGACTTACATTAAAAGGCTAATTTTGAAGACTTTGAGGGACTGATTCCAAGATAATAATTGGAAATATTGATACTAATTGTTTAGAAAATTTTATTATTATTTACTTATCATTTAAAAAGTGACATAAAGAAATGAACAATGAAAGACAGACACGCTTCATTTTCAAATTTTTCAACATTTTTAGAAGCCTAATCTACACAGGCATTGAGAGCGCTACAGGTAGATGTTTGAAACAAGGTCAACTTTTTCCTAGCAAGATTCTATTATAGAGCGCATCTTTAAAATAATCTAATATTGAAAAGATGGAGAATATAAGACTAGCCCATGTTCAATTTTTTGTTGACTAATTTTTTAATAAAATGACTTAGTAGAGCAAAACACATCATTAAAGCCTTACCTCACATAAAACATTCAGCATATCAAGATTATTCAAAATTTATTGTGCAATATGACCACAGATAAAACTTTATTCAATAAACCTCTGATATGCAAGGCAAAAACAGTTGGAATACCTTCTACAGAGGTGTTTTCTAGAATCGCAAAGAATATTTGTAAGCATCCAAACGGAACATTTCCTTCGTGTTGGTAACATACTCCAGATACTTCTGTTTGTGACTGGTATTGTGGCACCAAGCTTCAGAATATTGCAAAGTTTCCTATGCAAGACTTATAGCCATTTAAAAGTGCTCTTCCTAATATGTAAACTACAAACATCCAATTGGATAAAGAATTCCTTTTTTCTACATTATACCATGCAATTGTAAAAATAGCCACTGAACTGGTACATCCAGATAGACTTTTTGGACAAACACTACATATGCACTAGACCAAGTTTCTCCAGAATTGAACACTAAAAGGGTGGTGGGCTACATAGATTTTGGGAAATTAGGTAGCAGTTTTAATTACCACAAACTTCCTCCTTAAACAAAGGCAATTAAAAAATATTACTTTTCCAGTGATACTATATTGCTATCGGTTGTATGATACTGCGGTCTTCAAAGAATTAGAGCTGAGATTGAACAAAAGTCAATGGATAGGGAAAAGGTAAGTATAAGCAGACTTAAACTTGTTATAAAGGAAGAATTTCACAGGATAAAGAATGCAGAAGCATGCATATCTGGGGAAAAATAGAATTGGATGGTCACGTATCATAAGTGAGTGATAACAGATGGTCAGACAACACTTTCCGTTTTGGTCCACATTATGTCAAGAAATCTGTAGGACTGGGGGAGGCAAGCATGTTTGGTGAATTCCCTGTGTTGGATTTCCAAGAAAATATAGAGAAGAGCAATACAGAATGAGAAGGCATGGATGTATTGTCATTTGAATCATAGGAAGTAATTTGAGGATCCACTGAAATACGGAACTGAAAATTTCCCTGAGGTGCAATAATGAAGGCAACTGAGCATTTAACATGGTATTCTCGATTTTGTTTATCTACTTCTTGAAACCATCAGACCAACTTCCAATCAATGTAAACAATTATAAAACAGCAATTGTAATGTTTTCTATGAGACTAGGAAAATTGTTCCAAATATACATAAGACAATCCTGATTTTTAAAGGAATTTAATCTAAAGCTTAACTCAATATTACTTTCTGAATTGTTCATTAATTGTAAAGCCTGGGAATATAGTTAGCAGGTAATAAATAAGATGTCTCCTTTATGGTTCCTTGTCATAGGTGAGCTTCAGCCCAGTGGAGTGCTGGTAAATGTTTAAAAACTAGTTCTTAGTGGGAAAAAAAAAGATATACAAGGTACTTTGTTAAATTTAATTTGCATTACTGACATTTTATCCATCATTTTCTTAAGTCTATACCCTGATTTTTTAGAGCCTGATGATTTCTGAGGTATGAATGTTCAGTTTAACAATACACAATCAGGAGACAGTTTAATCTGGGTCTAGTAGACTCCTGCTTTTAGCGCTTGCAAAAACAGACAATCCGTTGTGCATTCACTTGATCAAAAATACTAAATGCATATGAACTTGTTTTTATTTTGATCGTGACTTCCCGTTTCATCATTATAGCTAATATTTGCAGTTTTTGTTTTTGATTTTCATTGCTGTGGAGAAATACAAATGAGGTAATTTGATCTACCAAAGTAAATCAACAATTTCTATGCAACTTAAAGTTTTAGAGAGTTGTTAGCAACACTGCAAAGTTAGGTGACTTGTACAGGGTGATATAGCCGGCACATACCATAGGCAGTACTTTTTCAAAGGTCTTTTTAAAATTCTGATGCCTATCTTCTGTCTACTCTATTATGCTGACTTTTTTCTTCCCTTCCCTTCCTTTCTCTTTCTCTCCTTTCTTTTTTTCCTTTTCTTATTGCCTTCTTATTTTTCCCCCTCCCTTTTTTCTACTTTTTAAAAAAATCCTGCTTTGATCTTTGAAATCTTTGAATTTTAGTGTAAACATTAAGGTTTGTGTTTCTTCCATTCACACATCTATGTCTTATCACCTTTCAACATTAAGTGGTCAAGAGGGTGAAGCAACAAAGAAACTGAGGATACTTTGGCTCAGTAAATGGCCTGTGTTGCACTCTCTTGGAATATGAAACCTGGATTGAAAAGCCTATTAAAGAAAACTCAGAAATCTAAGCAATACTAACAAAACCTGGAGAGGAGGAGGTATAATTAAGTCTTTTTGAGGTTTAAAAATGACAATTATAAACAATTAAAAAAACAATTTCTGAACTTCAAAGATTCAGTAAACAGGGTTAAGTTGAAAAGAAGTGAGAAGGGAGGAAAGGAGAGGGGAAATAGGGAGAGGTTTATCCGGAAACAAATCTCTAGAACACTTTTTATAAGTAGGTTCTGCATTCACTTGTGTGTACTACCAGATTTACCATACCACTACCTCTTTATTTTATTTTATTTTCTAATTTCAGAGACATTATTTTGTATTCACTTCCCTGTATTAGCTAATATTACTTGAATAAGTGTCTTAAGTATTTCAGATGGAGTTGCTTGGGCTCTTGTGTCTGCAGCAACAGTGATTTCCTCTTCTGTGGCACCAAACACATCCTTTAGTGCTTCTATATCCTGGAGGCTTAGGACTCGGGGCCTTATGGGAGGCTTTAATACTGCCTCCTCCACTTCATTGTCAGATAGGTGAGAAAGAGATTCCTCTGTCAATTTATAGTCTCTGAAGGTGTGGTCTACTTTCCTTTTTCTGGTGTTTGCAACTTTGTACAGGTTCGGAAAGTTTACTGGTGCTAAACTGTCATATCCATTGAGTCTCAACACCTTAATATAAGGGAAAACTGATGGCGTATGTTTCTCAACAAGTTCAGATTCCACTTCAAGAAATTTCTTGATCTCTTGTCCAACACCGGGCAGCATTGCAGCATGAGACAGCCCTTCTTCTATAAATTCTTTCATTGTTTTATAAGGTGTCATTTGAGCAAATGTTGCAAGTAACTTTATCTGAGCAATGAATGCTTGTCCAGTAGGCCCAACTGACTTGAGCACTTCTAGCTTGAATAGACCTCGTATGATCTGGATGTCATAGCCTTTAGCTGCTAGCCACGATGATGCCTCACAGAAATCCAGATTTGGATACAAATGTACTATGGGGGGCCGCATTCCCGGCCGTAATGCTGCATATAGCTCATTGAATCTCTCTGTGATATCTTCCATTGAATTCTGCTGTGGCCTTTTCACTAAGTGATATACTAGCCCAAATGCAACTTTGATGACTTTATTCTGACGTTCAGGAGTCACAATATTTGGCATGTTGGGAGGTGCCCATAGTGTCACATTGCCATGCCGGTCAGGCAAGTCTCTATCTCTTGAAATGAGATCATCAAGTCCTGTAATAATGTTGTAGAACTGAGGAAACATTGCAAGCAGACTAGTGAATATAACAGATGTGACACCGCCTTTGGTTATGGGGATTGCACGAGAAGGTTCTTCAAGATTTATGCATGCTGCTAGCAGGACAAGTTCTTGGACTGGTATAGCTATGGTACAATGATCAATATCACCAATCTCCAAAGAAACTCCCATTGCATCCATAACTACCTCTTCAGAAAATATTTGCTGCTCTGTGGTGAGGAAAAGCAAAACAAATTTAAAAAAACAAAAACAAAAACAGGAGAGAGTGATAACTTTTTTAGTTTTCAGAAAATTAGTGGCTTTTACTCAGATCACCACATTAACTTACCTAAACACAGCACTGATAGGTTGATATGCATGACTATTTCCCTTTTTTATCCAAATACACAAAACTTTTGCTCCCCAAACTAATTTTACTGAGATTATAGCAAGCTGCTTTGTAAATAAATGATCCTTCATAAATTCATTCCTATACTCCTCCCAAATAATTTTGTCTCTGGTCATATATTTCAGTAAATGAAATTACCTGCAGAAATTTTATGAGTAGAGTTAATTAATCCACCATTGATTATCTGGTTGTCATTTTTTGAATGAGAATCATACTAAAAGTATGTGTGCATGGAGGGTAGAGTTCAATTTTATGTGACATGCATTGGATTTTCCTGACATTTCTAAGATGTAATTTCTAGTTTAATGTTGCATTAGCATATTTTAATAGGTAACTTTAAAATATATATATATATATATATATATATATATAATTGTGAGAGCAAAAGAAGAGAAATTATAGCAATGGTTTGGTTTGGTTTATATACTATTTTCCCTAGGAGACCTTTTGTCCAATCACTGATTAGACCCAATGCTTCTCTGCTTATTTAATCCAGAAAAATCTAAGACTTCTGTAACATAAGAACTGATTTATGATTTTTCTCTTATTCATTAAATGCCCCATTGGTGTGGCAAGAGGAGCAAAAGAAAATGCCCAGAGCAACTTTTTAACATACTAGTTAGACAACAAATCTCGTATATGCATTCATGATCTCTTTCTACGTGGATTATAACTATGTATGTATATAGGACAAAAGGGGTTAAAATCATACACAAAACATCAGTCACTTCTCAAACACTTGACCTTCTCTAGTTCCTATGAAATCCAGAAAAAAATTCCAACTTCTTGAAAGCAGACGAAGTTAAACATACTTATTATGTTATTGGAGATATGTGGAATTTTAACTTTTTTGAATTTGGGGAATTTAAACTTATATGAATTACCTGAAGCCTTTGTTTATTTTGGCACATTATATGTAGTCAACTAACCGAGGATTTGCCTGTATTCAACAGATCATCCTAGACAATCATGTATAAAAACCAATATAATTAAATGAGGTGAAATTTTTGTTTCAAGGACAACGCACAAGCACACAGAATAACTCTGAGCCATCAAGTAGGTAGTCTAGTACATATCCCACTGAGCCATATTACCTGGTTCACTATAATCCTACATTTAAAAATACTGTTCTATTGCAATGAAAAGTTGAATACATTTTTAATAGGCTATGAGGCAGGGGAAATCAAGAATTGTCATAGGTAAATGGACACTTATAACAGATATTTCATGAAAATGGGTTGGTCTCTATTTACTCAAATATATTTATTTTTTTAATTTACATAACTCTCCATAAAAAAATAGCCCTGATCAATACCAAAGGTGAAACTACTCAACAATAATTTTGAAAAAAAATCAATGTTTCCACCATTTTGAAAATTGGATGATATTTGGGTTAGAACGGGAGCTCCTGAAATGTGTTGTACTGCCCATAATAACTTTGTTTAGAATAATTTACAAAGATGTATCAGGGGCCTTGCTAGTATTCTTTGCATAGATTTTGTAGTAAAATAATTTGGACTTAAAATTTAGCACCATGAGTAATTGCCTGACAACTATATAGTACATTACCTGCTTCAATGTCTTTTAAAAACAGTACTGTAATGTTAATCATTGTTGCCAGGAAATCAATAAACCTATATTAATCAATCAACAAGCATTTTTGAAGTACTTTCTGTGCGCTATGAACTGTCATAATCACTAGGGATACAGGTACAAAAAAAATGAAACAATCTCTAATTTAATGGAGCTTGCATTATAATGGGTAGACAAATACATATGAGTATATACAGAATAAAATACAGTAAATGAACAAAAATAAAATTTAATAAGTAGGTAAAAACAAGATACTTTGTAGAGACAGGCACTAGCAATAGGAGAATAAAGAAAGACTTTATGAAGAATATGGTGCTTGGTTTGCATATTTACGGAAGAGAAATAGTTTATGAGGAGATAAATACACACACATATGGTGGGAGTGAGGGGGAGAGGGGTAGAGGTGAAGAGGGGGAAAGGGAGAATGAGAGAAAACATTTTTAGGCATGTAAGTGAAAGCCAAGGGAGATTAAGTTTTGTTTGTGAGAAACAAAAAAGGCAAGCCTGACTGACTGAAAAATTACAGGAAGGGGAAGTATATCTAAGGAGGCTAGAAAGATTGCTTGATGATAGTTTATAAAAGTCTTAGAAGCTAAATAAACGGTTTTTTATTTTATTTTAGAGTCAATAAGAAGTCATTAGAGTTGCCTGAACAGAAGAGTCACATGTTTGGCTATATGATTAAGGAAAACTACTTTGGCAAAATGTACAAGATGACCTGGAGTGGGGAGAGACCTGAGGTATGGAAATTAACTAAAAGGCTCTTACAATGATACAGGTGAGAAGTAAGGTGAGCCTGAACTCATTTGGTAGCTATGTAAGGAGAGAGAAGGGGCATATGTAAAAGATCTTGTGAAGGTGGAAACTTCATGTTTTGGTAACTGAATGGGGTGTAATAGGGGAGAAAAAAGATTCAAGGATAATAATGAGTTTATGAAGCAGGTAGACTAGAAGAATGATGGTGTATTTGGCAGAAGTAAGAAGGTTTGGAAGGAGGAGGTGTTTTGTGAAAAAAGATAATGAATTCAATTTTGTGTATATTAGGTTTAAAATGTCTTTGAAAGATCAAGTTTGAGATGCACCTAGGTTAATTGGCGATTCAGGACTAAAGCTCAATGGAGCAATGATGATGTGTATCTATATACATATGCATGTTTATACACACACATGTGTATATGTGTGTGGATAGATCTTCATAGGGAAAACAGTTAAACCTATGGTAACTATTGAAGGCATCAAGAGAAATAGTGTAGAGAGAGAAGAAAAGATATCCTAGGATAGAATACCTTGAGGTGTAAGGAATTGTATAAACATACATATATACACATGGGAGGGGGGGAGAAAGGGAGAGAGACAGAGAGACAGAGACAGAGAAAGACACAGAGAGAGAATTTAAAAGGATTTTTCAGGCAGGTGGAAGTCATCAGTGTCACAAACAGCATATAGGATAAGAAGAATGAGGACTGAGAAAAGACCATAGGATTTGACAATTAAGGGATCATTGGTAACTGGATACAGTTTTAGTTGGGTGAAGAGGTCAGAAGCCAGATTGCAAAGGATTAATGAGTGAGTAGAAAAGTTTTGTTTTTTTTTAAAAGGATTTTAAAGTTTTTTTTTTTCCATTCTAATGATTTTATTTTAAGATTGTCTCCTGGGGTGGACATTATATTTTCTGCAGGACCTAATAGACTGACTATAGCTAACGGAGCCATTAGAAATATAATGTGCAGGTTCTTCCCAAAGTCATGCTTGTATAACACAGAGACCCTGAAAGGAGAGATATAGCTAACACTATAATAGTATATTGTTCTTTAGAAACATTCAACCCAATTCCAAATTTTACAATAGACCCATACCGACTCACTGTTTGAGTAAATGCATGAAGGCCTGTTTTTGATGACATGATGAAGTTAGCACTATAAGAAGTCTATAGATCATTGTGCCTACTCATAGTCCTGTGGACTTCTATTGCTACTGACCTGGGTCCTTTGAGGAATTGAGGGACTTGGAGAAATTAAGGAGCTTTGATCACAAAAACATTAGGTATTCTTAAAACATACCTTCATGTATCATTGTTAGTTACCAAAAAAAAAAAAAATCTATCACCTGCATTGTTGACTTAGTCTCACAAAATTCTGACCCTCAATTTAGGATCTGTATGCCCCAGGCCAAATAAATGAATGAATGAATGAATAAATAAATCAATATATGTTTATAATATATAATATATATGTCACATATATATATATATAATCTGCATATCTATGTTATGTATAGATATTTAAGGAATTTGAGCATCGTATGGATTCTAAAATAAAATTGTACTTCTTTACAAATGATCTGTTCATGTTCTATGACCATTGTTTCTTTGAGGAATGTATAACATTAGTGTGGGAAATGAGCATCAAGCTGCTTATAAATTCATTATTGCTGACTTTTGTCTTTCTTTTTCAAAGGCAGTGAAGTAGGCTTTTATGAGTTTATGCACAATAATTAGATGTGTATATATTTAAGATTGATACACTTTCATTTTGCAGAGTACCTTTTAGCATTACCATCTTTCCTCCCCTTTAATACTTTTCAGTTCAAATTTGACTTTGATATCTTGCATTAGAACTGCTCTATCCCCTCACCTTTTCCTCCTTTTCCCCCCTTTTTTGTGATTTGCCAGTGGCAAGGTACATTTTTGTTCCCAGTTTCATTTTGAATCCATTCACATCTTTCTGGATTGTCTACTTCCTGTTAGGCACATATTGCTGTATTCTGCCTTTTAATCCAGTTCTCTAACTCTTTAAAATGAATTAGAGGCATTTGATACATTTACATGTATTCCATATAATTGTTGTTTGTCTTTTCTTCTATCAGAAGTCAATACACTTTCTTATTATTTCTTTTATTAACACAAACTTAACAAACTTAAACAAACTTGTTCTGGAAGATATTAATAATTCCACGGGTTGCTTTGATTCTCTTTTTCAAAGAGAGAAACTTTACTTTGGTATTCTCCCCTCCCCCTTTGAATTTCTTTTGTTTTTCTACATTCTTAAAAATATCATTCTGAAATCTTCAGATTTAAACAACACAGCACTCACACAGTTCTCAGATTTTGTTAGTAACTGTTCATGTTGTTTTAAATACTTATCTGCCTGTAGAGGGAAGGACCTGTTTGTTGTTGGAAGACATTCTTGAAGTAGACATATCTCAATGTAAACTTTTCCAAGTCTCTATGCTTCTCAGACATGCTATTGTTTCCCTGGGTTGATAATTTGGCGTCCATAGTTGTTGTTTCTTACATTTTAAAATGTTATGTACTAATTTCTTGATTTTTAATTTATCCTCCTTAAAAACATTCTTTTTTCTTGGTATGTTATATATGATATAGTACGGTATGGCATAGGGTATGAACTTCAAGTCCTCCTGCTCTTTGACCTACATACTTAAATGGCAAAGACCTGAGATCTTATCAGTAAGGGAACTCCTAGTTCTACTAAGTTGCCCAGGTCTCATGGCTGGTAAGTTCAGAGGCAGAATTTAAAACAAGATTTTCTTATTCCAAAACCAGTAACTTAATATTCTATCTTTTCACTATATTATGCTATCCCTATTTTAATACATAATATAGGAATATATTTATTCATATAACAAACATATGAACTAACATATACATATATGATATAAAAACTTTTATGCACATGTGTATACACAATACACATGTGTGTATGTGTCTGTGTGTAGAGCAGTCCGAAGGTTATTTTATAAGCAGCTAGCCACATGTGTATGAAAAAGGCAGGAATCTGATATGGATAACTCCATTTAGTGATAGACAGGGAGTCCCCCCCTCCCTTACTTTTCATTTTTCTCCCTTTTAATTTGCATAAAGACTCAAAGATTTTTGGCTTGAGAAAAACTCAAGATGCCTGAAACCTATATAAGTTTTGAGAGGTTTTTGTGACATACATAAACACATATATACCTTTGAAGTGGGCTAAAGGGAATATGATTTCCATAAGCTGGAATTACAAGGACTTTCTAGCCCTAAATTAGACAGAGGGATAAGACAGAAGTATTACCTAGGGTAAGCAGAAGTAAGTGAGGTGAAAATATAGACAATTTCCATTGGCACTTCTTAGTTCACTGGCTATTCTATGTTTCACTAGCATTTGGATCCATTTGGAAGTAAAGACTGTCCCAGTATGTAGCACCAAGGACATCCCCTTTTCTCTATAGGTCCACCAGAAATGTTCTTTAGGTTCAGAATTCTTACATATACTTGGAAACTAGGGGCCCCAAACGTGATGTGTTTAATTTTAGTAGTTACCCAGAGGATACAATTAGTTCAAATCTGTAAGAAAGTAGAATAGCAAAGTAAGAACAATAGAAATAAATGCTTTCTCTTCAAATTTGGGGCACAATCTCTTCCAAATCACACAGCATCAAAAGAAAGTTTGGTTATGACTAGGGCTATAGGGCAGTACTCACTCACCTGATCTCACTGGCTTTGACAGGTATGTCTCTATTTGGCATGTGTTTGTGAAGAGTATTTTCTGCTATAAGCTTCTGGTTTCCTCTGGAGCCCTCAGATTTATCCCCCAGGATATGCCCATCACCTGAAATCTCAGTCCT
>JAQQSU010007298.1:0-13261 GCA_028627135.1 Pseudochirops cupreus | reverse complement strand
ACAGTGTGCTCAGTATGGAGAAGTTCTGCGTAATTTCACATGTTCAGCCTGTATTTGATTGCCGTCCTTCCACTGGGGATGGGTGGTGAGGGAGGAGGAGAAAAAAATCTGGAATCTGGAGTTGTATAATCAAATGTTATGAATGTGTATCTATCTATCTATCTATATATGCAATTATTATTATTATTATTGGCTACATCCGACTGGAACTTGAGATACACAGGCACTGCAGTTGGGAGATCCATCCTCCTCTACCAAAAAGTGACATAGCAGAGAATAGATTGGGGGAGGGGGGGCACACTGGGATGGCTGTTTTGGGGTGGTGGGCGGGGGAAAGACGGGGAGAAAATATGTAACTCAAAATCTTGTGGAAATGAATGATGCAAACTATAATAAAATTTAAAAAAATAAAAATAAATGTTTATTCAATGAGTTAATAAATTACCCCCTTAATCCTCCATGCAAAGTCCATTCAATGTGCAAGGAAGGGGAACCTTCCTCTCCACTCTCCATGTCCTGGTACTGTGTGGATATAAATTGAACACAAGGGCTTTCCATCAGTTTTACCTCATCCCTGCCTTGTGGACCACGTAGCAACTTTGTTTACCGTACATTTCTCTCTGATAGCATACTTTTTACCATGTCTCTTATAGAATTTGTAGTTAATAATAAGTTGTAGCGTGTTAATGATATTATGGTTTACTTTGACAGTCCTAGAAAATTAAGAAATTTATAATTAATTTAACATTTAATATACTTAATTATAATATACAAATTTTAAATATAAGGAAGGAGGGAGAAGAAAGAAGAAAATGAGAAAGCATTAAAACAAGCTAATATTTCATAACACATCTAGCAATTTTTGAAAGATGACACTAGATGGGAGAAATGGACTTTGGAGTTGGATTTTAAAGACAAACACACAGATGCACTATTCATGGAACTGTGAGTTGATCCGATCATTCTGGAAAGCAATTTGGAAATGTTCTTTGACCCAAAGTTCCTAGACAAAGACATACATGCCTTTTTACATGACAAAATTAAAGTTCATCTAGTAGGAGATAGCTAATTAAATTGTGGTACATGAAAGAAAGGTAACAGTAATTGCATCCTAATTAAGAGTGAAAATGAAGAGTACAGAAAAGCATGAAGAGATGTATGTAAACTGGTGTACGATAAAATAAACATAAGAAGAAAAATTATATACATAAGTAGTACAACAAATGAAAGAAAAACAAGACAATTTAAACTCAATTCTGTTACATTTTAATGTCTACATTTGGCCCCATGGAAGAAATATGAGGATGTAACTCCACCCTATATTTGCAGGTACAGGAAGGAAGAAGTATGAATATGAAAAATTGGATACAATGTCAATTGTAACTTGGTCAATATATTGATTAGTCTTGAGGAATTATGAATGTTTCTCTGTCTTCCCCAACCTTTATTATAAGGTACAGCTCTCTAGAAAATTCAAGTTACACAAAAGTAAAAGTTCTATTTTTAAAAGTAAAGAATTATAACCTACTCACATCCAATATACACTTCTCCATTTTTCTCTGATGCACTTGGGAATTTTAATTCTTCAGAAATTGCTATTATATGTCTCATGGTTATAGAGAATAAACAGAAAAATTTTGTTTAAAGAAACATAACCAGTAAAGCAGGTTATTTTACAGGTGGTTTTATGGAGAAGTTTGGGAAGTAAAATAGGGAACTTTACATTCACCAAACACGTGTACCATAATTATAGAGGTTATCCAGCACACAGTCCAAGAGGAAGATTGATTCTTTATAAATAATGGGGTCCACTAGATGTTACTCTCTGCAAATGACATTATGATGATGGCATCACATCTTGTAACATTGCTAGGACTCCCAAATGAGATCAATAGTTGCTCAAAAGAGTTCAGTCTAACTTTTCACATTAGAAAAACAATGAGAAATTTTAAAAAATCTACAATGAGGATCTAGACTAGGGTGTTAGAGTGAATTCAGAAATGTGAATAGCTATGAAACATTCTATAGAGGTAAGAAGATACTGACCAGTTTACTGAGAAGGGTTGTAATTCCAAAATCTTTTGACATAAGCCCAGGCCAGAATTTGATTCAAAGGAAAAATCTTTAGGATCATAGAATCCTAGACTTAGTTGTTAGAGATCAACTAGGAAAAGCTTCACCTCTTACAAATGTGGAATTGAACCCTAGAGAACATAAATGACTTACCTAATGTTCATATCAGTAGTAAAGAATATGATGAAACTGAGACCCATATTCTCTGGCTCCATATCCAGTGAACTTTCAATTATTCGATGTTGACTTCTGTCATTTTGGATAGATTCCCTGTGGAATTTTTAGAGTTAGAAAGCAATAGTAGATGCCAAAAGAGTGCATACATCAGTGAGATCACAGATCCATGTAATAACTATGTTTAACCTATGCATGATAAAATTCATGCACAATGGTTTCATCATAAGTAAATGTGGACTGAGAAAGAAAGAAAAACAGAGGAAAGAAGGAAAGTTCTCTTGAGAAGCATGTGTTTTACAATGTGGTTGAAGACAGAATTTTTTCTGGAAACTTTATTTTTTTGACATCTTGTGATTTAAATTTAAGACACTTTACATAATGTTTACCATTATAAGAGTTATTGTGTTGAGTAACAGTGGAGTGTATAACACCTTCCCAAATCTCTCCCAGAAACATAGGACGTCTTCACCTATAACCATATTAAATGCATTCAAAAATCCACTAAATTGATAACACAACCTTTATTATAACAATATATATATATATATGTGTGTGTGTGTGTGCATGTATTTCTATGTAGGCCTGCAATAATGAATATACATATGGAGATATAAGATTTTTTTAAATTAGAAATTATTTGTGACTCCTTCAAAATAGTTACCAAGACAACCTAGACACTTTTGGCAACTATACCATTGCTCAAATAATTTCTAGATCTCTTCTTTGTAATTATCTCCAGAACCTGAATAAACAAAAACTAAACCTTTATTTGGATCCAAATTAGTGAGCAAAGACTAGGTCAATTATTCCCGTAATCAGTAATCTTGAGTGGAAATGTCTTCTGGCTAGTTCTAAAAAAGAAAGACTCTATAAAAAAATGATTTACCACCAAAGGGGATGTTCAAAAGAATGAGGAATGGGTTCTGAAGGCAGTTTTTGGATGTAAAATACGAAAACATTTTGAGCAAATTGAATAAACATATTCTGACTTTGGAACAGTTATGTCATACTATTGAGATATGAAAGTCGTATTAAAAAAATAGAATGCTATTTAGTACCACCTTAGCAAAAGAAACCTTTTAAAATTAATGCTAAAGATTATGAAATCCTTATTTTTTTTGGTATGTTATGAGGCAGGTAAAATGGCTATAAATGATACAGAGTACATTATCAGATGAGCATTGTTTTGGCTAAAGTTGCACAGGTCAGTGCTGTACCTAACTTGATCTGGTTTAAGATTTGTTTAATTTTCAGTGTGAGCATTCATACCATTCACATTATAAATCAGAGCTTAATTCTGTTTTGTTGGTTGTCTACTCTAGACTTAAGAAAGTGATGGATAAAATGTTCATAATGAAAATTTATTTGAAAGGAATTCTGTGGATACGTTACTTTTTCTGGAGACCTAATCGTTAAAGATTTGCTAGCACATTACTTACTTTTTTCAACAATATTAGAAGGGAGAATTCAGTGGACATGGAGCAGATTTTATCTGGAAATTAGCATGATGCTAAAGTGTAACAAGAAGATGTTTTGAAAAGAAATAAAAATAAATTCAACATTGACTCCTCTTGTCCTGGCTTATCACCTGCATGTAGCATCATAAAATGAGCAGAATGGTTCTCAGACACTGTAAGGGATCAGTTTCTATTCATGTATTTTATTTTGACATTACTTTGGGGGAAAAAAAAGAAGAAAAACTGAATTGTGGCCAGAAAAATCTGATCAATTATTTTTAGCATGGCATGAGACGGGGAGGGGCGGGGAAGAGCAAAGAAGGAATCATACTGATTAGATACGGCATGTATTACAAACAATGTTTAGTTAGCATCCAAG
This sequence comes from Pseudochirops cupreus, assembly GCA_028627135.1. NCBI lineage: Eukaryota > Metazoa > Chordata > Mammalia > Diprotodontia > Pseudocheiridae > Pseudochirops > Pseudochirops cupreus. Next base: position 9,175 of record JAQQSU010007298.1, on the reverse strand, counting down.
TTTTGTACACATCAGTCAAAGCATTTTCCTGTTTGACAGCTTGTCCCTAATTAACTGCTTGTCCTAATTAATAGACTAATTAAGTAAAATATGAACAGTTCCAAATATAAAAGTGCAATTTTTCATCATTTTACCAGCAGAATTTGAGGTAATTTTATGTTTTAATATATCAATTATTCATTTATTTTAGCATTCTTTTCTTTTTAAATTTTGAGTTCCAAATTTTCTCCCTACGTCCTGAGAAAGCAAGCAATATAATATCAGTTATAAATGTGAAATCAGGTAGAACTTATTTCTATATTAGCCATATTGCAAAATTAAAAAATCAAGAAAATAAAGAAAGTGAGAAACTTATAATTCAACTTGCACTCAGAGCTTTTTAGTTCTCTTCCTGGGAGTGGATAGTATGTTTTTTATCATGAATCATTTGAAATCGTTGTACATCACTGTATTGATCAAACCAGCCAAGTCTTTCACAATTGATCATTGTGATATTTCTTTTACTCTGCACAATGACATCCTGGTTTTATCATTTCACTTTGCATCAGTTTATGCAAGCCTTGCCATGTTCTTCTGAATCTGCCCCCTAGATATTTCCCATAGCATAATAGTACTCCATTACAATCATATGCTACAAATCGTTCAGTCATTCCCCAATTGACAAGCATCCCCTTGATTTCCATTTCTTTGCCACCACAAAAAGCAGCTATAATTACTTTTGTACATATAGGACTTTAACTTTTTCTTTAACCTCTTTGAGAAACAGACATAGTAGTGATATTGCTGGGCAATAGAATATACACAGTTTTCAGGTACAATTCTTTTTGGGTATCGTTCCAAATTATTCTCCATATTGGTCAGATAAGTTCACAACTTGACCAGTAGTTCATTAGAGTACATACATTAGTGTACCTGGGGTGTAGAGTATGTTCAGTGAAGAATAGTACCTCTGCTGTGAAGCTCTTTTCAGGCCTGCTTTCCCCCTTTAGTGTCTACCTGATTCACCTCATTCTCACCTGTGGCTCCAAGAAACTGTAGCATGTACAGTGGCCATACCCCAGTAAACTGTTGGGCTAAACTGTTACCACATGGGCTAAACCAGTTTAAGGGTAACTGTGGGATCTCAAACTCATCAGTGAGTTAGAAAAGTATCTACCCCAAGGATTCCCCTGGTGGAATGGGTGGATGAGAACAATTTGTTTCAATAGCCATAAAGGCAATGAAAATAGGTTCTGTGGATCACTTAGGGCTTAGCTGGACATTGAAGAAGCCAAAGTCATCCACTGCCTCTCAATCCATTACCAATCATATTGACTCTGTCCTGTCACTAGACTGTGATGATTCTAGAAGAGACAGTAAGGCCCATGACTTTATGCAAGCCTGCCTCATCCCCAATTTATACAGAAATCAAAAGACACCACTGATACCATTTTGTCATTTTTCCTATCTCAGAGTCCTATGGTGATAGGCAAGTGATGAAGCAACAGGTACAGATACACTGGAAGTATAGTCACAACCCTTCACACAGATGGCTCAGGCCATAGAGTCATCTTCTTACTGGAAGCAGCAGTGGTATTCAGCAGTCCTCTGGGAGTTTGAGCAGTCTTTTAAGGAAGATTCTGCTCACCTCCTGGTTTGATGATGGGGCTAGAAAAGGTGCCCTAAAAATTGTCTGCTTACCCAACCCTGAGGGGATTCCCACTTTGCAGCCAAACAAAAAGCATGAGAAGGTAAACATGGAAAAGAATTGATAAGGAACTTATCAAAGTTGAACTATTTACATGCCAACATGGAAAAACAATAATTGTAACTTATAAAAATTTTCTCAGTATGAGGATAGTTGAAGGGAATGTAAATGTATATATATATACATATATGCTTATATATGTATACATTCACATATGTCCATATAGGAGGGTATACATGCATAGGAATACATATGTGAGTATGTGTATATATGTGTACATAGAGAGAGAGCACAGGATCAATTGAATAGGATGGGCTAATATTTCAAAAGGTTTAATTGAGAGGTGGGGGAAGAACAGTATGAGAAGAGACAGGGAGAGACACAATGGGGTTAATCCTCTCATGCAGAAGAGGCAAGGGATAACTGTTACAATGGAGGAGAAGAACAGGAAGGCAAAAGGGAATGGGTTAACCTTACTCCCATTGAATTTGGCTTAGGAAAGGATTGACACACTCTAATTTGGGTATCTTGGCCTACAGGAGAGTAGGGGAGAAGGGGATGAGAGGGGGAAAGATGGAGGAGAGGGAAGGTTGGGGGGCAGGGTTGTTAGAAGCACACACTTCTGTAAAGGGACAGGGACAAAATAGAGAATAGAACAAGTGAGGGGTGGAATAGGAAGGAAGGAAATATAGTCAGTGTTACACAATATGTCCACTGTGGAGATGTTCTGCACAACTACACATGAACGGCCTGTATTGAATTGCTTGTCTTTCCAGTGGGGGTGGGTGATGAGGGAGGAAGGGAAAGAATCTAGTATTTAAAGATCTAAAATCAAGTGTTAAAAAAATATATACATATGTATATATATATATATGTATATGTGTGTGTGTATTATCATTATTGTTATTATTATTATTATTATCATTATTATTATTTACATGCAACCCGGAAATAAGCTATGCAGGTACAGGAGTAGGGAGATCTAACTGGCCCTATCAGAAAGTCAGAAGGGTGATGGTGGAGGATATAGGAGAGAGCAGATCTGGGGAGGGAGTATACAGTGGGATCGCTGTTTTGGGGTGGTGGGTAGGGGAAAGACAGGGAGAAATTTTGTAACTCAAAATCTCATGGAAATGAATGAAGTAAACTAAAAATAAACAAAAGTTAAAAAAAAAGTAAGGGTAAAAAAATGTACAATTATATTCTGAAAAGATGATTCTGCTCAGCATAGGTACGTAGAATGTGTGCAGATTTACAGACAACACAAAATCCAGTAGACTTAAAAAACATTATTTTTTATTTTATATTATTAAATTAAATTTTATGTTCATTTTTAGTTTACATCATTCATTTCAAGAAGATATTGAGTTACAAATTTTCTCCCCTTCTTTCCCCTACCCACCACCCCCAAACAGTGATCTCACTGTATACCCCTTCCCCCAGTCTGCTCTCTCCTATATCCTACTCCATCCATCCTCCCACTTTCCGGTAGGGTAAGATGGATCTCCTTACCCCACTGCCTGTATATCTTATTTCCCAGTTGTATGTAAAAGAAACATACATATACATATACATATACATATACATATACATATACATATACATACACATACATACATATATATATATATATATATATATATATATATATATATATATATATATATGTAACATTTGATTTTAAAACTTTAGATTCCAGATTCTTTCCCTTCTTCCCTCTTCACCTACTCTTACTGGGAAGATAAGCAATTCAATATAGGTTGTATGTGTAGAGCTATGCAAAACATTTCCACAGTGGATTATATTGTGAAAGACTGACTATATTTGCCTCCATCCTATCCTGCCCCGCCTTGTTCTATTTTCTACTTTGACCCTATCCCTTTTCAACAGTGTGTGCTTCTAACTACCCTTCCTCCCAAGCTGCCCTCACCTCCATCATCCCCCCTCTCATTCTCTTCCCTCCCACTGTCCTATAAGGTGAGACACCCTATTTAGTGTGTATGCCATTCTCTCCCTAAGTCAAATTTAATGAGAGTAAAGTCGACCCATTCTCATTTGCCTTTCTATTCTTCCCCATCATTGCAACAGTTTCCCCTTGCCTCTTGTATATGAGATAATTTGTCCCATTCTGTTTCTCCCCATCTCCTTTCATAATATTCCTCTCTCATCTCTCAATTTCACCTTTTAAGTATCATCCCTTCCTATTCAATTGATCCTGTGCCCTCTATTTATGTGTACCTGTACACATATATACAAACACTCACATATGTATTCATATGCCCATATATCCTCCTTTATAGACATTTATGTATGTATGTATGTATGTATATATATATATATATATATATATATATATATATAAAGAGAGAAGGATGATAGATAGATAGATAGATATAGAGATATACGTTTATATTCCCTTCACCTGTCCTCATATTGAGAAAAGTTTCATAAGTTACAATGGTCATTTTTCCACGTAGGAATGTAAGTAGTTCAACTTTGATAAGTTCCTGATGATTTCTTTCCCCTGTTTACCTTTCCATGCTTCTCTTGCTTCTTGTATCTGAATGTCAAATTTTCTGTTCAACTCTGTTTTTTTTCCATCAAGAAACCTTGAAAGTCCTCTATTTCATTGACCATATTTTCCTGTTAAACATTATACTCAATTTTGCTAGGTGAGTGATTCTTGGTTTTAATCCCAGCTCCTTTGACCTCTGGAATATCATATTCCAAGCCCTTTAATCTCTCAATGTAGAAGCTGCCAGATCCCGTGTTATCCTGATTGTGTATCCACAATATTCAAATTGTTTCTACTTGACAGCTTGTAGTATTTTCTCCTTGATCTGGGAATTCTAGAACCTGGCTATAATACTTCCAGGAGTTTTCTTTTTGGGACCTTTTTCAAGAGGTGATCAGTGAATGCTAGGGTAGACTTGGACTACCAGACATAGCAGAGAATCCTTGGGAGGAATCAATTTGGAAAAAACAGCATTGATCACTTGCTATGGAAAATTTCTGTATCTCATGACCTTCTCATCACCAAAACTTCTTCCATGTACCTGAACACAATAACACTTCATGGAGGCATCCTTGCAGCATGCATTGGCATTTAATAGAGTATTCGATGGTAAGGTGAATAGACAGACAGGATGTGAAAGTGACGAAGGCAATGAGTAACACACAGCGCTGGATTGATCATAGACATCTTCTCCAAGCTAAATATTCACATTCAACAAAAGTAGTGGCCCCAAGTAAAATGACTACCAGAAGAATTAATGTCAACAGATTAGAGCACTTCCATGAGCCAGAACAATTTGCTGCTAATTTGAAGGGAAAGTTGGTCCAACACACAGGTGGCAGCAGTAGAACAGAAAAGGAGTGGGCAGCATTTGGTATACAGCACTGCATTTACTCATCTGGGTCAGAAAACACACACATCAAGACTGGTTTGACAAAAATGACAAGGAAATTAATTCAGCAGTGGCTAAATGAAAAATGAGAATTCCACAGGGTTTATCAACAGGAGAGTTCATTTATCTCTAAAAGACAACATTTAATTTCACCAAAAGTAAAGTATAAGTGAAGTTTAAAGAGATGCAGGATTCTTGGCTCAGTAATAAGGTAGATGAAATTCAGTTTTAAGCTAAACAGAACAATCCAAAGTGGTTTTATGATGCCCTGAAGGTTATTTATGGGGCAAAAACCTATGGAGCATCTCAAGCATTCAGTGTTCATGCAATGATCCACTTTCATTCTTGATAATGACATTATCCTAGAGAGATGTGCTGAACACTTCCATAGTATTTTCAACAGATTATCATCAATTAATGCTGAAGCCATTGACATTTACCTCAGGTTGAAGTCAATCCCTCCATGGCTTTGTCCATTTGTATAAAGGTAAATGAAATAGATTATCCTGTGACAATCAAGGGAGTGGGTCTCTCTCTTAATCAGTGCTTGCAAGATTCTTGCCAGAAGATCTCTTCCTGAGAGCCAGTGTGGCTTCAGAACGGGCTGAGGAATAGTTTATATGGTGTTTGCAGCCTGACCACTCCAGGAGAAATGCCAGGAGCAGAACAGAGGTCTGTATACAACATTTGTAGATCTCACAGAGGTTAGATACTGCCAGTCACAAGGGCTTATGGAAAATTATGTCAAAATTTGGTTGCCTGGAGAAGTTCATCAGTATTGTATATCACTGTCACAATGGCACGCTTGCCAGGTTCTGGATAATGGATGATGTTCTTGTGCTTTCCCAGGCACCAGTGGAGTGAAATAAGATTGTGATTGCTCCTATGTCTTTTAGCATGGCATTTTCAGCCATGTTGTCAAATACCTTCAATGAGGACAAACATGACATCAAGGACAACTACTGTACTGATGGTAAATTCTTAAATTTGAAAATGCTACAAGGCAAGATGAAAGTAGAAGGAATGCTGGTGCATGATTTTTGTTTGCAGATGGTTGTACACTGAACATACTCTGAAGCTGATATGCAACAAATTATGGATTAATTCTCTGCTGCTTTAGCTAATTTGAGTCTAACAGTTAATGCCAAGAAAACACAGATGCTCCACCAGCCAGCACTATGCCATCCATATGTAGAACCATTGATTAGAGCAAATGGAGAAGTTTTGAATACTATGGATAGGTTCACTTACCTTAGTAGTATACTTTCCAAGTATATACACATTGATAATGAGGTTCACGTACACATTGCTTGACCTAGTTCAGTGTTTGGGAGGCTCTAAGTGAACCTGTGGGAGAGAAAAGGAATTAGATTGACTATCAGACTGAAGGTCTACAGAGCCATTGTGCTAATCTCATTACTGTATGCCTGTGAATCCTGGACAGTATATCAGTACCATGCCAGAAAACTGAATTTCTTCCATTTAAATTGTCTTGGGAAGATTCTGAAGATCATGATGATGAGATACCAGACACTGAGGTCCTTTCTTGAACTTAACTGCCAAGTACTCAAACTCTACTGCAGACAGCACAACTTTGATCAACTGGTCACATTGTTTGAATGCCAAATGTATGCTTGCCAAAAAAAGACTATTTGATGGGGAATTCAGACAGGGCGAGTGCTTATATGGTGGTAAGAAAAAGCAATATAAACACAACCTCAAGCTCTCTGTTAAGAACATTGGAATTGATCATGTAACAGGAGAGACACTGGCATTGGACCACATAGAATTGTGTTCCCTTATCAGAGAAGGCACTGTGCTTCATGAACAAAGCAGAATTGAAACAGCTTGAAAGAAAAATGAAATGTGAAAATTTAGAGAATCCACCCTAAATGTTCATGTGGACTATTTGTGTTTGACTTGTACTAGGGCAATGACAAACTCATATTGGTCTTATCAGCCAGTCAGAAACACAGCAACTTAACTCTAACATGGTAGCATCATTTTGGTTCTCTTCAAGAATGAAGGACAATAACCAACCAGTGCACCTACTTTTCCCTCCAGCCCTCCAGCACATGTAATTTCTTATAAGTTTGATGTAGTACCTCAGAAATGTTTTAATTTAGAGCATTTTTCATATGAACATAGCTTTGATTTCTCATTCTGAAAGCTGCTTGTTCATATCTTTGACTATCTACAGGGAATGGCTCTTAATTTTATAAAGTTTACTCAGTTCTCCACTTAGAATATATTTAATAAGGTGGAGCCAAGATGGTGGCATAGGAGCAGCAAGGTACTGCAGCTCCCACATAGCCACCTCAAATACCTATAAAATATGACCCTAAACAAATTTTAGGGCTGTAAAACTCACACAAATACACCTCCCACTGAAGGTAGCTTGGCTCAAAAGGATCATCTCAGTGCTGGTAACAGAAAACAGCCCAGCTGAAACCATAACTTGGCCTGGGGGGGTGGGGGGGAGGCAGCCAGGACAAGCCACAGCTGGAGCTACAGGAGTGTGAATCAGCAGCAGCTGAGGCAGTTTCCAGAATTATCAAGCCATAAGAAACAAAGACTAAGTGAAAGGTAAGTAAAACTCAGCTAAACTTGGGGGAGAAAAGCAGGTGTGGCCAAATTGCTTCCAGGGCAAGGAAGCAGCAGAACTGCTGGCCCTGCAGCCACCTGCACTTAGCTGCTTTAGATCTCCTGGTTTGCATATTGCAGTGGGGCCAAGCAATTGTTCAGAGGCCAAGTGCTCTTGTGTTGAGCACCTGGATCCAGGCATAGTGTTGGGTGGTGGTCCTGGGCTGCTTTTTCAGTGAGCCAAACCTGGTGGGGGCTGCAAAAAAAAAATGACAGACCCATTAATAGCTCCAGCAGCTGGGAAAACCCCAGTGATTTGGGACAAAGCTTTCCCCTCAGGAAACAGATTTCCATGAAGCTAAAAAGTCATTGACTGGCCAATGTGAACAGGCACAGGAAGCAAAGTAAGAACAGCAGCCAAACTCTAGATTCCTTCTTTGGGGAAAAGAGGGATCAAAGCAGGGAATGGGAGGGAGACAACAAAGTCACAACTCCCGCACCAAAAGCTTCCAAGAAACATGAAATCTGCCTAAAAGCCATAGATCAGCTTAAGAAAGATTTTGAAAACCAAATTAGAGAAGTGGAGGAAAAATTGGGAAGAGAAATAAATATGATGCAAGAAAATCATGAAAAGAGAGTCAATAACCTGACTGAAGAAAATAACATCTTAAAAAATAGATTAACTCCAATGGCAAAAGATGCCCAAAATGCCAATGAGGAGAAGAATGCCTTAAAAAGTCAAATTTTCCAGATGGAAAAAGAATCTCAAAAGCTTTCTGAAGAGAATAATTCTTTTAGAATTAGAGTGGAACAAATGGAAGCAAGTGACTTTATGAGAAATCAAGATACTATTAAATAGATACAAACAAAGGAAAAAATAGAAGGCAATGTGAAATATCTCCTTGAAAAAACCACTGAGCTGGAAAATAGATCCAGGAGAGACAATTTAAAACTTGTTGGACTACCTCAAAGCCGTGATCCAAAAAAGAACTTTAGAAAGCATCCTTCAAGAAATTCTCAAGGAAAATAGCCCTGATATTTTAGAACCAGAGGGCAAAATAGAACTTGAAAGAATTCACCAATCACCTCATGAAAAAGATCCCCAAAAGAAAACTCCTAGGAATATTAAACCTTGTTCCAGAGTCCCCAGATCAAGGAGAAAATATTACAAGCTGCCAGGAAGAAACAATTTCAATATTGTGGAAACACAATTAGGATAACCCAGGATCTGGCAGCTTCTACATTAAGGGATCGAAGGGCCTGGAATATGTTATTCCGGAGATCAAGGGAGCTTGGATTAAAACCAAGAATCACCTACCCAGCAAAATCGAGCATCATCTTCCAGGGGAAAAATATGGTCATTCAATGAGGTGGAGGACTTTCAAACATTCCTGCTGAAAAAACCAGAACTGAAAAGAAAGTTTGACACTGCAGCACAAGAAGCATGAGAAGACAAACATGGAAAGGAAATCATAAGGTACCTATCAAAGATGAACTA
>JAQQSU010007297.1:0-13261 GCA_028627135.1 Pseudochirops cupreus | reverse complement strand
TATCTTCTGCCTCTCTAATTTCATTTTTAAAATCCCTCTTGAGATTCTCTAAGAAATTCTCCAAGATTGCTTTTTGGGCTGGAGACCAGTTCACATTTCCTTCTGTGGTCTCCGGCATGTGTGTAGAGTCTGTGTTGCCTTCTGAGTTTGGTGGTTCTTGTTCACTATAGAATGATTTAATGGTTCTAGCCTTTGTAGTTTCCTTCTTCCCCATTGTGGTTGCCTATATCCTGTATTTTTAGAGTGGATATCTGCTTCAGGGGTGAGTTTCTCAGGCTGGGAGGTAGGAGTTTGGTCGTTGACTTGGTGAGCTGTGGCCTCTGAGTATGTCGACTGAGGCCAGGGCCAGGAATCTCAGTGTTTCCCCTGAGTTACCTGAGGCCGGGGGTACTCTGTTTCAGGTTTTCACCTCTTTCTCCTATTACTTTTGTTTATAAGTTCAATTTTCTTGCTTTCAATTTTATTAATCTCTGCTTTGGTTCTCATTATATCTAATTTAGTATTTATTTGGCGATTTTCAATTTGTTCTTTTTCTAGCTTTTTCAATTGCATGCCCAATTCATTGATCTCCATTTTCTCTAATTTTTTCATGTATGCATTCAAGGGAATGAAACTTCCCTTAAGAACAGCCTTTGCTGCATCCTACAAGTTTTGGTATGATGTCTCATTATTGTCATTCTCTTGAATGAATTTATTAATTGTTTCTATAATTTCTTGTTTGACCCACTCATTCATTAGGATTAAATTATATAGTTTCCAATTAGTTTTTTTGCCTATCTTTCCATGGCCCTTTATTGCATATAATTTTTATTGCATCATGATCTCAGAATAATGCGTTTACTATTTCTGCCTTTCTACACTGAATATTGAGGTTTTTATGCCCTAGGACATGGTCAGTTTTTGTGTATGTGTCATGTACCGCTGAAAAGAAAGTACATTCCTTTTAATCCTCATTTATTTTTCTCCAGAAATCTATCATGTCTAGCCCCTCTAAAATTCTATTTGCCTCCTGAACTTCTTTCTTGTTTATTTTGAGGTTGGATTTATCAAGTTTGGAGAGGGGGAGATTGAGGTTCCCCACTAGTATTGTTTTGCTATCTATTTCTTCCTCTAATTCCCTTGACTTTTCCTCTAGGAATTTGGATGCTATCCTGCTTGGTGCATATATGTTAAATAGTGTTACTCCTTCATTCTCAATGGTGCCTTTTAGCAGGATGTAGTTTCCTTCCTTACCTCTTTTAATTAGATCTATTTTAGCTTTTGCTTTATCTGAGATAAGTATTGCTACCCCAGCTTTTTTAACTTTCGCTGAGGCATGATATATTCTGCTCCATCCTTTTACCTTTACCCTGTGTGTTTCCCCTTGTTTCAAATGTGTTTCTTGTAGACAGCATATTGTAGGATTGTGGTTTCCAATCCATTCTGCTATCTGCCTCTGTTTTATATGGGAGTTCATCCCATTTACATTCACAGTTATGATTACTATCTGTGACTTTCCCTCCATTTTATTCCTTCCCCCATTTATGCCTTTGTGTCTTCCTTCTCCGTTCCCCTCCTTAAAAATTTTTCTTCTGACCACTGCATCCCTCAGTAATCCCTCCCTGTGTCCCCCCTCTTTACCAACCTATCCCCTTGCTCCTCTTTCCCTCCCTATTGAGCACCTTCCCCCTTGTTATGCGCCTCCCCCCCTTTTCCCTTCTAGTGCCTGTAGGGCACAATAGATTTTTATTCTTAACAGAGTATGTTGTTCCCTCCTTAAACCAAAACCGAAGTTAGTAAATTTCATAGAGTGCTCCTCTCCCTCCCTTTTTTTTTCCTCTACTGTTATCATTTTTGTGTGTTTTTGTGTTAGAATCTAAATTTATCCATTTGTATTGATCCCTCTTTAAATCAGAACCAATGAAAGTAAGGATCATATGATGTTTATCTTCTTCCTTCCCACCCCCACACCCCACTTTAGTATGTTTTTATGCCTCTTCTTGTGGCATAATTTCCCATCTTCTGCCTCTACCTTTCCCTTTCTCCCATTATACTCCCTTTCTTTCCCTTAATAGGGTTTTTTTTTAAATCTTCACATTTGTTCACTTACACCCACATTCTCTTTCTATGTTCATCCCTTTTAAATGTCACAATACTTATACAAATTTCAGTACTGACAGGTATCTGCTTCTCATAAAGAATGTAAGCAGGTTGCTCTTATTGAGTCCCAAGTTCTATGCATATTTGGGCATCAGTGTGTGTATGTGTCTGTGTGAGTGTATGTTTTCCTTGTTTACCTTTTTATGTCTTTCTTGGGTCTTGTAAGTGGAGATCGAATTTTCCATTGAGCTCAGGCTTTTTCATAAGGAAAATCTGGAAGTCCTTTATTTCATTAAATGACCATCTCCTTGACTGAAAGAATATGCTCAGTCTTGCTGGGTAGTTGATCCTTGGTTGCAGTCCTAGTTCTTTTGCTTTACGAAATATGGCATTCCAATTCCTCCTATCTTTTAATGTAGCTTCTGCTAAATCCTGTGTAATCCTGACTGTATTTCCATGATATTTGAATTGTTTCTTCTTGGCTGCGTCCAATATTTTCTCTTTGACCTTGTAACTCTGGAATTTGGCTACTATATTTCTTGGAGTTTTCAATTTGGGGTCTCTTTCAGGAAGAGATTGGTGAATTCTTTCAATAACTATTTCCCCTTCTGAGTCTAAAACCTCAGAACAGTTTTCTTTTACAATCTCTTGGGTGCTGTCCAGGTTGCTTTTTTCAGGGGCTTTCTGGTAGGCTGTAAAATCTTAGATTATCTCTCCTGTATCTATTTTCTATGTCAATTGTTTTTCCAGTGAGATATTTTGCACTTTCTTCTAATTTTTCAATCTTTGTGTTTTGTTTGCCTGACTCTTGTTGCATCGTAGAGTCCTTGGCTTCAATTTGACTGATTCTAATTTTTAGTGAATTGTCTTCCTCTTTTAGCTTTTGGTGCTCCATTGTTACGGAGGTAATTTCTCTGGTTAGATTTTGGACCTCCTGTTCTAGTTCTCCAATTTTACTTTTTAAAGCTTTGTTTTCTTCTGTGAAATTTTTTTTCCAATTTGGTCACTGTAGATTTAAATTTATCTTCTACCTCTCTAATTTCATTTTTAAAATCCCTCTTGAGATTCTCCAAGAAATTCTCCAAGAATGCTTTTTGGGCTGGAGACCAATTCATATTTCCTTCTGTGGTCTCCAGTGTATGTGTAGAGCCCATGTTGCTTTCTGAGTTTGGTTGTTCTTGCTCACTATAGAATGATTTGATGGTTCTTGCCTTTGCAGTTTCCTTCTTCCCCATTGTGATCACCTATATCCTATATTTTTAAAGTTAATATCTGCTTCTGGGGTGCAGGACTACTGAGTTTCTCAGTTCTCTGGGCTGCTTCTCACGCAGGCTCACTGTAGTAGAAGGGCTGGGCTGTAGCTTGCTGATTGGCCAGGTGGTTCTAAAGCACACCTGGGCTTTTGTTGTTAGAGCCTGCTGGCTCCACCCACCTGCGTTTAGGCTCTGTACAATCTCCCTTCCCCCTTTCTCAGTGATTTCCAAGCCTGGGGCTGTTTACACTTATGCAAGAATGTATTCTAGGTGGGGCTTTTACATCTTTATTTTTTTGTGTGTGTCAGGGAGGGGCATGAGAGCCCCTGGATTTCATTCTTCCATCCCAGCTTCTGAAAGTTTGACCATGTAGCTTCAAAAATCCAGGCCGCAGGTTGCTAGCCCCAGAAAAAACCACTGACCCTGCTATGTGCCCCACATACCCTCCTACCATTGGTCCTCTGCTCCACGGGGAGATGGCTGCAGGAGCCTCCAGCTGGGTGAGTTGCTGGGTGGGCCTTCTCAGTCTGCCACACTCTGCTCTCAGGTCCGCGCTGGTGCCACTGCTGTGTGCTCTGAGTTCTCCCTGCCCTGGGTAGGCACTTTTCTGGGCTGGGAATCTGTCACTCTCCATCTCCCAATAGGTTCTGACACTCTTAAATCTGCTCAAATTTACTTTTTAACTTTTAAGGACAAAATTCTTGGGGAGCTTGGAGAAGTTACTGCTTACTTTCCGCCATCTTAGCTCCACCCCCTGTGTAATTTCAATAAATGATAATTGTAACTCATGAGACTCTTTTCATTATGAAGATAGTTGAAGGGAAAAAATATATATACATATATACATACATACGTACATACATATATGTATGTATGCATAGGAGGGTATGTGTGCATGTATGTGTATGTGAGTATGCACATTTGTATGTTCATGTATACATAGACAGAGGGCTCAGCATCAGTTGAATAAGAAGGGATGATATCTAAAAAATAAAATTAAGAAATGAGAGAGGAATATAATAGGATATGGAGCAAGGAAGGGATAGAATAGGGTAAAATTTCTCATATAAAAGAGGCAAGAGAAAATTGTTAAAATGTATGTGAAGAGCAGGAAGGTGAAAGGGAATAGGCCAACCTTCCTCTCATTGAATTTGGCTTAAGGAGGGAATAACATACAAACTCAATTGGGTATCTTACTCAATGCAGTGGTTCCCAACCTGTGGGTTATGTTCAATTTGTAACAATGAAAATACATCCTGCATATCAGATAGATTCATAACAGTAGCAAAATTACAGTTATGAAGCAGCAACAACAACAAAAAATTATGGTTGGAGGTCGCCACAACATGAGGAACTGTATTAAAGGGTCATGGCATTAGGAAGTTTGATAACTACTGCCCTACAGGAAAGTAAGGGGGAAAGGGATAAGAGAGGGTATGATAGATGGGAGGGTTAATTCGGGGAAAGGGTAGTTATAGGAAACACTTTTTATTATTTTTTTTTGCTTTTTTTTGGAGGGCAATTGGGATTAAGTGACTTGCCCAAGGTCACATGGCTAGTAAGTGTGTCAAATATATGAGGCCAAATTTGAACTCAGGTCCTCCTGACTCCAGAGCCAGTGCTCTATTCACTGTGCCACCTAGCTGCCCCTGGTAACACTTTTTACAAGCAACAGGGTCAAAGCCGAAAATAGAATAAGTGGGGAGCAGGATAGGATAGAGAGATATATAGTTAATCTTTCACAACTTAACTACTATGGAAATGTTTTGCGTAACTACACATGTACAGCCTTTATTGAATTGCTTTTTTTCCCAGTGAGGATAGGTGAGGAGGGAAGAAAAGAAAGAGTCTGGAAATGAAAGTTTTAAAAACAAATACTAAAGAAATTGTTTTTTACATGCAGATGGGGAATAAGATATACATGCACAGGAGTATAGAAATCCATCTTGCCCTACTAGAAAGTTAGTGGGGAATGGGCAAGGATATAAGAGAAAAAAAGATTAGGGGAAAGTGTATTCAGTGGCCTCCCTATTTTAGGGTGTAGGATAGAGGAGAGACAGGAAAACATACTGCAACTCAAAATCTTGTGCAAATGAATGTTGAAAACTAAAAATACGTAAATAAATTAAAACCGAGGGGAAAAAATAGGGATTGGGTCATAGAACTGGAAAATAAGCCAGTGGAAATATAAGCAATGTGTGACTAACATCCAACACCTCTTTCATTAACATTGCTGTTTTCAAAGTTGCAACAAAAAAAAAACAACAAAACAAACCTATAAACTGAATGTTATCCACAGAAGTTTTGTTTTTCAAGAGAAAAGAAAATGCTTGTTTTGAGGGTGTAGCTCTAAAGATTTTAGGAAATTAAAGCCATCATGCAAGTATATCAGGTCATATCAAAAACCTCATTTTCAATTCAATTCAGTATAATTTATCACTCATTTACTAAGCATCTTAATGGCATCCACTGATTGATGTCCTGGGAATACAAAAATAAAAATTCTTTTCTTTCTAACAGTTCAAAATCTATTGAGTTAAAGGTGATTATTTTGCCTGAATCATACATTTGAAAGAAGTGCATTCAGTCAATTCACAGTACCATAGGTTGAGAGAGAAGGGGGGAAAAGCATGTCTTAAATTCCTACTACACGCTAGGCACTACACCAATTTCTTTGCAACAGTTGTCTCATTTATCCTCACAACCTTGTGAGGTAGGTCTAATATGATTCCTATTTCGCATTTAAGAAAACTGTGGTTTAACATTTCTCCCTCCCCCATTCCCTTCTCCTAACCATTGAGAAGGAAATTAAATGGTATCAATTCTACATGTGAAGTTATTGAAAACATATTTCCATACTAGCTATTTTGCAAAAAAAAAAAGCAAGAAAAGTTTTAAAAATTTTAAAAAACTAGGAAGCATAGGAATAAATGCAAATTTCTTTCAAATAACAAGCAGTCACCATGTAAAACCATCAATAAGTGTTTTCTATAATGGGGAAAAGCTAGAAGCCTTTCTAGTAAAATCAGGGATGAAGCAAGGTACATATTATTGCCACTATTAGTCTACATTATGCTAGAGATAATAGATTATGGCAATTACAGCAAGGAAAGAAGAATTGAAGGAATAGAAATGGGTAATGAGGAACCAAAATTACTACTGCAAAACAAAATCATTCTTTGGAGATGATATTATGGTGAACTTAGAGAATCTTAGAAAATCAGTCAAAAACCTAGTTAACAATTTCTGCAAAGTTACAGGATATAAAACAAAGCCAGAAAAGTCATCAGTATTTTCATATGTTACCCACCTAGTCAGGCAGGAAAAGATAGAAAGAACAATTCAATTTCAAAAACTGCAAGCAATAAAAATGCATGGGATTATACCTGTGAAGACAAACTTAGGAAGTAAAAGAACTCAATAAAAAAATAAATAAATAAATTCATACCAATAAAAGGCAATCTAAAAAAATGGAGAAAAAGTTATTGCTTATGGCTAAGCCGAGCAACATAATAAAAATGATAATTTTACCTAATTTAATTTACTTATTCAGTGCGATACCAATTAAACTAGAAAAATATTTAATAATTCTAGAGAAAAATAAGATAAAATCTGGCATGAACAAAATGACAAGAATATCCAGGAGATCTTTTTGTAAGTGAAGGAAAGGGGTGCCTAGGTGGCACAATGAATAGAGCACCAGTCCTGGAGTCAGGAGCACCTGACACTTAACACTTACTAGGTGTGTGACCTTGAGCAAATCACTTAACCCCAATTGTTCTGCCTTCCGCCCTCCAAAAAGAAAAAAAAAAGTGAAGGAAAGTGGTCTAGCAGTACCAGTTCCAAAATCTATTTTAATTTGTTAATTGTCACAATAGTCTGGTACTGTCCAAGAAATAGACTGATGTATCAGTGGAACAGATCAGGTACATGACACACAATTGTAAATAACCATAGCAATTCAATTTCTGAAAAATCCAGATATCCAAGCTTTTGAGACATTAACTGACTCACTATTCTACAAAAATTTCTGGGAAGACTAACAAGCAATCTTGAAGAACCTAAGTTTAGATCAGTATCTCCCACAATACTCATATGGGGTTAATGATTTGGACATAAAGGATGATATCATAAGCCAACCAGTGGAGCATGGATTATTTTAACCTATCATATCTTGTGGTAATCAAAGAATTTATGGCTAAACAAAGTATAGAGATCATTTTGGGATATAAAGTGGATAAATTTAATTATATTTAATTAAATGTACTTTTGCACAGAGAAGACCAATTCAGCCAACGTAGAAGGAAAGTAGAAAACTGGGAAAGCATTTCTATAACAAGTTTCTCTGATATAGGTCTTAATTCTCGAGTATATAGAGAATGGAGTAAAATTTATAAGATTACACATAATCATCCAATTGATTAATTGTCAAAATATATAAGAAAGCAGATTTCAGATAATGAAATCAAAGCTATCTATAGTCATATAAAAGAATACTCTAAATCATTATTTGTTAGAGAAATGCAAATGAAAACAACTTTGAGGTATCACCTCATAACAATACAACTGGCTAATGCGACAGAAAAGGGAAATGACAAATGGTGCAAGGGATATGGGAAAAAAAAATTGGGACACATGCACTAATGGTGGAGTTCTGAACTGATCATATCCTTCTGGAGAGCATTTTGAAACTATGTCCAAAGGGCTATAAAACTGCATACTCATTGATCCAGGAATATCACTATAAGGTCTGTATCACAAAACGATAGAGCAGACAAGAAAAGAAACCTATATGTATAAAAAGTATTTATAGTAGCTCTTTTTGTGGTGGCCAAGAATTTTAAATTAAGGGTATTTACATCATTTAGGGACTGGCTGAATAAAATGTGGCAAGGGATTGCAATGGAGTACTGTTGTGGTAAAAGGAATGATGAGCAGGATGGTTTCAGAAAAAAACTGTATGGAATTATATGACTATCAACTGATGCAAAGTGAAGTGAGCAGAGGGGAACATTCTACGAAGTAAAAGCAATATTCTCCAATGATCAGCTATGAATGACTTGTTTATACTGATCACCACAATGTACCAGGATGATTTCAAAGCACTTATGAAGAAAAATACTATCCACCTCTAAAGGGAGAACCGCTGGAGTCTGAATAGACATTGAAGCACTTCCTTTTCACTTTCTTCATTTTCCCCCCTCTTTTGTCAAAAATATATAATATGGAAATTTATTTTGCATGATTTCATATGTATATTTGATATCAAATTCCTTGCTTTCACAATGGATGAAAAAGCTTTATGAGGGAAGGAGAGAATTCAGAAATGAAAAATTTTTAAAAAATAGATCTTAAAATGAAATAAACATTAAAAAACTTAAAACTCCACGACTGGTGCTCTATTCACTGTGCCACCTATGCAACCCTTTCCTTCACTTAAAAAAAATCTCCTTGGTATTCTTGTCATTTTATTCATACTGGGTTTTATCGTATTTTTCTCTAGAACTATAGAATATTTTGATAGTTTAATTGGTATGGCACTGAATAAGTAAGCCACTACTTTCTTTCTTTTTATTTTTATGTTTCTTGATGGGGGAAGGGAAGACAATTGTGGTTAAGTGACTTGCAAAAGGTCACATAGCTAGTAGGTGTGTCAAGTGTCTGAGGCTGTCATTTGAACTCAGGTCCTCCTGACTCCAGGGCCAGGGCTCTATTAACTGCGCCATATAGCTACTCCTCACTACTTTCCAATGAGTATTGAACATTATAAATAAATTAGTTGAAAATTTATCTCACCATTTGAAATTACAGTGAAATTTTAGACACATGCCCAGTTTTCATTTTCTTATTATGGATGTTTCATGTCCATTAAAAGTTATAAATACCCTCACCTCAAATTCCAGCTAGAAATTATCTTTAAAAACTGTAAGATAAATATCTAGAATTTTAATTTCTATTTTGGAAGGATGTGGTCTTTATGATAATGTATCAGCACTTGAATTGATACCTCATTTTTTGGAGGCAATCAGGCTTAGTAACTTATTTGTGGTCACAAAGCTGCTTAAGTGTTTCAGGATGTATTTGAATTCAGGTGTTCATGGCCATTGCTGCCCCCTGTGCTACCTATAAGCCCTGATAGCTTAATTTTATCTATAATTTATTCCTGTGAAATTTAATCTTGTCCACTGGTTTATTTAGCAAAATGCAGAAAGTTATGGATTAAATTAATTTTTAAAATATTTTCTTTAGAATCATTGAAAATATTTGAGTTGTGAAAAAATATTGACAACTAAAAATCAAGGTCATTAAAATGCCCTCATTTACTTTGCACCATAAGTTACATACACACACACACACACATACAAACTGTTGTAACATGACATTTATCTTTCTTTTTGACACATCAGTAATTTCACAGGAAGCAACACTATCAATAACAATCATACACGATGATTGCAACTTTATACAGACACAATTTTTAATTTCCACTTAAGAAGAAAATGCATGTTTTATCCTCAGGTATCTAGCACAAACAATGAACATTTCACTAGACCTAAATTTTCATACTCATTGTTCTTTTTCTTCTGTTTTGTTTGCTGTACATCAGTTCATACATGTCTTCCCATTCTTCTCCTAAGACTTTTTAAATTGTCATTCAGTACATTAAAATGATGTTTTGTTATATTAGAGAGGAAAGAAGGAAGAAGGAAGGAAGAGATCATAGATCACTAGAGAGAAGCAAGTATTTGTTATCATGCACTATGTGCCAGACACTATTCTAAGGACTGCACACTGTACGAATATTGTTATATTTGATTCTCACAGAAACCCTAGGAGGTAGATGGATATTATGATCTCTATTTGAGAGTTAGTGAAAATGAGGCAGACAGCAATGATGTGACTTACCCAGGGTGATATAGCTAGCAAGTATCTCTGGCTGGACTTGAACTCTGGTCTTCTGAAACCAAGCCCAAACCTTGACTCTCAACTATTCCTCATAAGATGGGAAGATAATATAGTTTATCCACAACTTTTTTTTCCTTCTTCTGTACATAACACAAACAATGCTGCTGAGAACATTGTTTTTAAATATATGAGGCCATTTTTTTCTGTCACTGATATATTTGTAGTAAGAGGGACACAGATGATAGATAGATGATAGATAAATAGATAGATAGATAGATAGATAGATAGACAGATAGTCAGGTCACTGCATAAAAGCATATGAAAAGTTTAGTAATGCTGACTAAATAATTCCAGTTCTTCTTCCCTTTCTTTTTCACTTTTTTGATTTATTTTGAGATGATACAGGACAATTAGCATTGGATAGAACTTCTCACACAGTATATTTATCATACATCTCTGTAATAACTTGTTCTGGACAATGAAGATAAAATGTTGGTGTGGTTCACTCTGATTATTGAAATCTGAATTACTGTAATACTTTATTTTATTGTCGCTGATGTCATCAATACTATTATTCCCTCAAAGAACATTCAGATCTCATGTTTTCTTGCCTACAAATTCTCATAAATCCTTCATAGAAAATCTCCACCATCACATTGAAGACCTTCCTCTAACTTTTTTTAAACATAGAATAATATAAAATTTTGATGATTCCTCTATCATTCTATCTCTAGTCCATCTTCTTTTCTGCTCCTGGAGTCTCTACGTAAGGTTTTTTTATATCACTTCTTGTGTGAAAGTCAGAGCCAAAAATGTTTTTCAGTCTATTTGTACTATAATAGTACTATTTGTACTATTTTCTCCACTGGTCTTTCCCTTACCTGCAATATTTATTCCTCAAAAATCATTGGAGTTAATGATTTATGCTCTGTATATAAAAATCACAGGATGCAAGAGGTGGAAGGGATTTTAAAGATATTTTCCAGCTTATTTTTGATAAATATTCCCTTCTAAAACTTTCTCAAGAAGTGGCCAGTCATTTCTTTTCTTGAAGACTTCCAATGACAGGAAAATTATTATTTCTTAAGGCATTTCACTGCACTTTTGGATACCTGTAATCTTGAGGACATTTTTTTCATTACATCAAGACAGAAGCTTCCTTCCTACTCACTAGATTGTTCTGCCCTTTGGGCCAAGCAGAACAAGTCAAATTCTCCTTCCATATGGTAAAATTTTAAATATCAGCTCTCCCTCTAGTTATCTAGGTGACTTTGGACAGGTCATTGTAATAATAATGGAATTTGAAGATTACTTTTTATTGACAAGCTAGCAGGTAATCAGCACTTAGTGTCAAGCTACTTATATCAAGCCACTGTTAAAGAAACAGAAGGTATGAATCCCACTTGCTGACATAACAGGAAGGGGATGGACAGAGAGAAGCTAATACTGTATATAAGGAAAAGCCCTAGCTGGGAGAGAATGAATTTCTTAGGAGGTAGAGCAGCTGCTGCCAGAGGATGGGGGAAAAGAAAGAGAGAGACAGAGAGACAGAGAGACAGAGAGAGAGACAGAGAGAGAGAGAGAGAGAGAGAGACAGAGAGAGAGAGAAAGAGAGAGAGAGAGAGAGAGAGGGATCTTCTTGGAGCAAGTTTCTGGAGGCTGAGTTGCCAATTCTGGACTGAAGAATGAACTAAGAAATATGAAGAACTGAGAAGAGAAATGAGAACTGAGAACTGAGACAGAATTTCTTGGAACAAGCCAAGCAGAGGCTGGAGAAAGTGATTTTGATTTTGAGAATAGAACTTGTGTTGGAAAACCTGGGACTTTTGGTGGCAAAACCCAAACTTGTGGTGGCAGAGCTTCTTCTGAGAGCCAGCCAAATTCCTACTGAGAGCTTCCAAGAATCAGCTGGAGCTGCTGAGGACTTCTGAGGGCCAGCCAGAGCTGCATGCTGTGGTGTTGGTATTTTGTCTGTTTAGGGTCTATACTGATTTCACAGGCAGAAAGTGATTTGAGATGGTAGTGCTGACTGTGGGTGTGAATATTGTGATAATTCTGCTAAGCTTGATGTGTGTAGATATTGCTGTGGCTCTGTTAATTTTTCTCTTCCCAGGAACAGAAACTGTGAAGGACTTGAGGTGGACAGGACACTGTGAGCTTCAATGTGGAGCAGGAAGTGCATGGAGATATGGACAAGGAACTGGGAGCTGTCTGTCTTTGAACTCAAGTAGAAGATGATTAGATTTGGGCAGGAGCTGGGACCATGGAAGAGGAGCCATGGGAGCTTAAAGCCTGATTCAGGCCAAGATGATAAGACCTTTCCATGGGCACTGAGTAGTGACTGATGAAACTGTCTGAGTAGTGACAGATGAAAGAGAGTACTGAATAGTGACTGATAAAATTGTAACTTACTTGTGACCTAGGGATAGATGGTTTTTGTACTTTCCACTATCCACAGAGGGTACTGAATAGTGACTGCTGAAGTTGTAACTTAATTGCACCCCATGGGTGGAGGACTTTGACTTTTACACTTTGTGTCCCTTAAGGAGGCAAGCCTTCTTAAGGATGATTGAATGATTGAGTTATTAAATGATTAAGTTATCAAATGATTGTACTTTCTATAAAATTATGTGACCACTTTGGTGAAAACTCTGTGGCCATTTTCGTGATAAGTTGTTGAGTTTTGACATGGTGAATGATGTATTTTGATTTTCTGTGATGAGTTGTAACATTGTGAATGCTGTGCCTTGATTTTTTTTTGACTTTTATTTATTTTAGTTTACATAATTTATTTCCACGAGATTTTGAGTTACAAATTTTCTCCCCATCTTTCCTCTACCCACCACCCCAAAACAGCAATCCCACTGCATAACCCCTCCCCAATCTATTCTCTCCTATGTCCTCCCCTGTCACCCCTCTGACTTTCTGGTAGGGCAGGATGGATCTCCCTACCACAGTGCCTGTGTATCTTAAGTTCCAGTTGGATGTAGTTACTACTACTACTACTACTACTACTACTACTA
>JAQQSU010007296.1:0-13261 GCA_028627135.1 Pseudochirops cupreus | reverse complement strand
AAGCCTAACTCTGCCTTAAATCCCTTTCAGCTTGCAGCCCTTGCCTCAGTGAAACAATAAACTTTTATGACTCTACCAAAGGACAGCTGAGTCCAGTAAATCCTCTTTCTGACAACGAACCTAGAAAGGATTTCGTTAGAAATCCCACACCCCTTCCCCCTCTTCAGTACACAATCACAGACACATCATATGTGTGATGACCAACCTTGATGAACTGGGCTCTTCTCAGTGAGGCACAGGTATAAGACAACTCTACAAGTCTCAGGATGGAAGGAGATGTCTACACTCAGAGTAAGATCTAGAAAGACTAGAGTTTAAATGGAGACTGAAGCAAAACACGCTATCATTCTTTTTCATGTTTGATTTTGTTTTTTTTTCCCATTGATCACTCATTGGTTACAACCCTTCTATACAACCAGACTATTGTACAATGTGAAAGTATCTGCAGATCCTGTACATGATTGCACGCCACCATGGGGTGGGGGGGAAGGGAGGGGAGAAAATCTGAAACTCAAGGGATTGTGGAACTGAATCTTGTGAACTAAAAGTAAATGAACAAGTCATTGAAAAAAAAAGTAGGTTACTATGCAGGTGCAAGCTGTTACTAAGGCAAGGGGGGCTGTGAGGTGAGCGGAGGGACACAGAGCATGACAACAGAACAGGAAGAAGAAAAATGAAGAAAAAGACAAATTACCCCTAGGCCAGTTTCTTGACTCCTATCTTAAGTCCATGAAGTTTTCACTTAACTAGTTCCTGGCCATTTCACCACACATAGTAAGGGGCAGGCCCTTTGACTACAAACCCAGCCCTCCTGATACTGGCAAAGGATGCAATTTACCATTTTTTAATCATTTGAAACAAAGAAACAAAGTAGTTTTTTTTAAGGAATTTAATTAATTTAAACCCTAACTAAACTCCCCCGGTAAGGAGAATGGGGGTGTTGGGGGGGAGGGGAGAGATATAAAAACTCAGATATGATTTTTACCAAAGGTCAACAAACCCTAAGCCAAAAAAGAAGAAGTTAAGTCTAAAATTCATTTTCTACATTTTCAAAGTTAGTTCAAGACAATTAGAGATAGTAGTAACAACAAACAATGGCCAGCAACATAATAGCACTTCAAGGATGATAAAACATGCTGCACAAATGTCATCTCATTTGATCCTCAGAACAACTCTAGAAAACAGCCTCTATTATTATTCCCATTCTACAGCTGAGGAAACTGAGGCAGACAGTTTGGCCAGAGTCATACTAGCCAGTAAATGTCTGAGGCTGGATTTGAACTCCGATCTTCCTGACTCTAACTGCTGGTTACTTGGAAGACCAGTCATTTACTACACCCCTGAAGTGACCCATTCAGAGTGTTCATTTCAGATGCTTTATGGAACACAAAGGCGCCACCAACCTCTGGGGTGATCTCGGCTTCCGGCTCGCTGACCAGGCGGTATCGCTTCCCGTTCTCCAGGAGTTTCAGGCACACGGGAGGCTTGTCAATCTTCATGAACTTCTTGGAAGAGTGTTTGACAGCTCTGGCGATATCCTGGAGGGGAAAACAGGGATTAACCTGGAATTCATCAGGAATTAACCTGGAACCCTGGAAGAGCATCTAAAGCAGCGGTTCTCAACCTGTGGGTTATGTTCAATTTGTAACAATGAAAATACATCAGATATTTACATTATAATTCATAACAGTTATGAAGTAGCAACAAAAATAATTTTATGCTTGGGGGTCACTACAACATGAGGAAATGTATTAAAGGGCCACGGCATTAGGAAGGCTGAGAACCGCTGATCTAAAAGGAAGAGCAAAACCAAGGGCACCTGTTCCCCCCAGCCCGGTTCTTAGCAGCCTTTCCTGCTGGAGTGAGGGAAGGCTGCTGACCTGGAACTCAGGGAAAAGAAGCAGCGTCTCTGTGGGGAATCTGCCCGGAGCCTCTGCAGCTCCCGGATCTCTCCAGCAGAGATACTACAGCTGTCCTTGAGTGAGCAGGGAAGAATTCTGTTCATGGGGTCATTATCATTCATTAGCATTATCATGATATTATTATTATGATCTTACTCCCTCTTTTTTTTTTTTCAGAAGACTTTAGAGAGAAACACTCTGAGGGCAGGCAAGCAGCCATTCTAGGATTCCTGCTATCTACCCTTCTCTGGACTACAACAGACCAAATCACTGCTCTTTGTAATGAGATAAAGTATTGGGATGGAAACTCATCTTTGGCTTGCTCAAAGTACCTCTGAGGAACCCTAGAGCAGACAGGACAGGAAGGAAGGCTCAGGCCTTGATCCCATCCCCCCATGGCCTTGATTTCTTTCCCTAGGTCTCCATATTTTGAAAGGTTTTCACTCCCTGGAGTATGGAGTGAAAGAGCATTGGGTAGGATCATTCTGATTTATTTAGACTTGGGATTTAATCCTTGTCCCCCAGTTCAGACCAGTACTGCAATTGGGCATCTCAGAGGTAGAACTCTGTCAGACTATGGGGCTTACTTGCCCAGGATCAGTCAGGATGGGTAGGGGGTGTAGCAGCAAGCACTCTAGCATACCCAGAGCAGCTGCTAGCACAGGTTCTTAGATCTGCTTTTCTAAAGAAAGCAACTCAAAACGGGGTGACAATACTACTTTAATCAAACACATCATTTATCTAGTTCAGGGGAAACTTCAGTACAAGCAGAAGTTACAAGCAAACAAAAAAATATAGACAGAGAAACAGATCAGCAGACAGGCTTCCAGCCATCTGACCATTACATCCATACCTAGTTAGTTACCAGAGAGGGAAGCACCAAAATCTGGGTTTTCAAAGCCGGGGAGCTCAATGGCTGCCCAGAGTCTCCTCTGGCCAAATCACACAACTCTTCCCAAAGTGAGCCCCAAACCAAAACTTCACATCAGGGTAAATATAACCTTCTCCGAGCTCTGAGAATGTCACAACCCTTTTGACCCACTGCCCAATCACAAAGTAATAAGGCATGGGCATTCCTGAAGAACAAGCCTCCCACCACAGGCTCCATGTAACCACATTCAGCCTATAAGGGAGCAGAGTATACTTTCAAATCAGGGAAGGTTCTCAGATTCACTTAAACCCATCAAGGGGCCAAGGAGCAGGGAAGATCTTCAGATTCCCATTACAGCGGGCAGGATTTCCATTCCGGCCTTGCCAGCTTATTACCTCTCTGTCTCCTAGGTCATACTGCCTCTCAGCCTAATTAATATTTCTTTATTGTGGACTCTCGGGATGGCAGGTGCCAGACAGAATAATTCTATTACCTTTATTTCTGGGCTCTGTTTCTACTCAGGGATTGATCTCTTATTTTGTTTTCCTGTCATACCGAAGAAGGGGTTTGTTGGGGGGGAGGGAGGGTGTTAAGTCATTTCAGTCACACCTGACTCTTTGTGACCCCATTTTGGGTGTCCTTGGCGAAGATAACGAAATAGCTTATCATTTCCTTCTCAGGCTCATTTTACAGATGAGGAAACAGAGGCAAATAGAGTTAAGTGACTTGCCCAGGGTCACACAGCTAGTAAATGTCTGAGGTCACATTTGAACTCAGGTCCTCCTGACACCAGGGCAGGCACTCTATTCATGGTGCCACCTAGCTGCCTATCTGGGGGTGCTGGGGAGGTGGATGAGAGTATTATTCCAAGATTACCAATGAGGAAGTGAGCAGAGCAGCTATGGAGCCAGAGTTAGCACCCAGCCAGGTTTCCTGAGTACAGAGGTCAGCGCTGCCTTTCCCTCTCTGTCAAACAGGAAAAGGCACCTTAGGACCAAAGGGGCCCAAAACCCACAAATCTTAAAAATAACAGATGAAAGTCACTTCCTTCCTCAGTGTATTTTCTTTAAAAAGCGGACCTCTCATGGGGCCTCTATTCCTTAACTCAGCTTCATCAAAGCTTCTTTTGGTTGGCTTTATAAGATGAATTTCCTTCATTTTTCTAAGTTAATAATTAGGGGAACATGTTATTAATCCGAAAGTCACAAATTCAGAATTTATGGTCATTCTACCTAGAAAGGTTTGTAGTATATAGACATGTTATCAGAGAAGAAAGACTCCCAGAGTACAACACTATGAAATAAGAAGGCAGAACTTGCTTAACCTGATTTAAAAGGGAAAGAAAAGTCTTTAAACGTCTTCGAGCACATTAACCATGTATATCCTAATGGCCAGGCCTAATTACAATGGGTCAGTGGGACAACTTAGCATTTACTAGGGGTCTACCTGGGCAAAGCACAGGAGATAGCAAAAAAAAGCAAAAGAAAGAACAAAAAGAGGAGTCGAGGCTTCCAGGTGCACTCGGAGGAGGGAGATCAACTAAGAGGGCTGCCACCAGGTCAGCAAAGAAACCCTTGGAGTAGTAAAGCCAAAGGACAACAGAACTATGCTCTTTTTTGTTGTTTTTAATAAATACATGCTAATTTGTTTTCTTTTTAAAACTGTAATTGCTAGCTTTTTGTTTTCATATCACCTTTTTCTTTTTTTTTTTTGGAGGGGGGAAGGCAAGGTAATTGGGGTTAAGTGACTTGCCCAAGGTCACACAGCTAGTATGTGTGTCAAGTGTCAGGCTGAATTTGAACTCAGGTCCTCCTGACTCCAAGGCCAGTGCTCTATTCACTGTGCCACCTAGCTGCCCCGTTTTCAAATATATTCCTCCTCTTCCCTTTCCCACTTAACCAGTGCCTACCTCAGTTTCCTCAACCGTAAAAAAAAAAAAAGAGATAATAACAGCCCCCACCTCCCAGGGGTTGATGTGAGGATCAAATGAGAAAACATTTGTGAGGTGATCTGCAAACTTTGAAGCGCAATAACAAGCTGTTACTATTATTGTGAGAATAAAAAATACCAGACTAAAACCCCGGCTCAGCAACTCCAGCTGAGTGCCAAGAGTTACTGGGAATATGCAATGTCCTGCACCCTATCTACGCCTCCCCCTTTACAAAGGGAAGAAGTTGTCCCTCTCTTCCTCAGAGACAAACCTGACGGTCAGAATTACATGGTGCCCAAAGCCCCAATTTTAAGGAAAAACTTCCATAATTCAGATCTTTCCTTAATCCATATGGTTCCTCATTTCATTCAAACTACTGAGCCTTTAATGGTTTTGTATGGCTTTTTAAACAACTTATAATCTTCTAACAAATTTTTAAAAATATTTTTAACTGCTGACTAGGTCACAAAGGTGGAGCTTCATTTGGAGCCTAAATCATGTGGGTGAAAGGGAGGGGGAGGGTGTTGTTAGAGTTTGTTTGTTTTTTAAGGCAAATCATTATTTTCTGTCCTAGCCTCAGCTGTCACAAAAAGGAAAATCTGGTTTTCAAATTTGATTTAGAAGTTAAAAAGACAAAAGCTGCATACGTATTAAGGCTGAGGGATGGACAGGGCTTACGCCTCATGGCCAGGCACACAGGGAATACCGAACCAGCAAAGAAAACGAAGGATGGAAAGGGTCAGTGCTAAAGGGGCTGTAGAAAGGTAGGCCCTGGGAGGGACCAGGAATGGGTCCAACCATTTTGGAAACAATTTAGAATTATTCTTTTTTTTTTTTAAAGTATATAAATGTCCACACCCCTCCAATTGAGAGTTCCCACTGTGAGGCTCTGACATCCAGATTAAAGACAAAAAGAAAAGTCCCTACGTGTAAAATATTCCTAGTAACACTTTCTGTGGCGGCCACTAATTAGACAATGGCTAGCTACCCCAAGGAGGACAAAGGAATGTGATGGGACCTTCCTGTGCTCTAAGAAATGACAAACATAACGAATAAAAAGAAACATGGGAAGACTTGTGAACTGATACAAAGTGACAAGAGAGCCAGGAAACCAATGCAGATATTTACAAAGACTACAACAATGTAAACAGAAAGAACAGGAACCACAAAACCATCGAAACTGAATGCTGGTAAAGTATAAAGGACAAGGTTGGTCCCAAAGAAGAGAAGCCTCCCCTGACTCCTCTGCAGAACTCAGGGGCCCATGGGTGCAAAGAGCTGCATCTACCACCAGGTTTCTTTCAATAGTGCTAATCAGTTTTGCTGAATCACTTTTCCCTCTTCTTACCTGTAGTAGTTGCTATAAGGGATGGCTCTGTGTGAACCAATGGGAAATCCTACGTGATAGGAATAAAAATCTTTTCAAAAAAGAAACATGGCCTCAGACACTTGACACACCCTACTAGCTATGTGACCTTGGGCAAGTCACTTAACCCCAAAAGCCTTGCATTCCCCCCTCCAAAATTAAAAAAAGAAAAAGAAACAACGAATAAGAATTCGGAAAAGCATAGGAAGATTTGTATGAACTAAGGCAAAGGGAGGTGAATAGAGACAGAAAAAATAATGTATGCAACTTAGAATCATGGAAATGGAAAGAATGAACCAAATGACACGGAATGTTTATAAAGAGAATGAAGAACTTGGGCCCTGAGGAGGAGCTGAGCAAACATGCCTCCCTCCCCTCCCCACTCTACGGAAGTGCATGGAGGAACCTGGGGATGGAAGATACACATTCTCTCAAATATGCCATTAACAAGAATGTGGTCAGAGCTGCTCAGGCCCCAGGAACCCGCAACTAAACTACTGATTGGTATTGCGAAAATATCTTCTTTTCTCTTCCTGGTTTTTAATCCTTGTTAGAAGGAATGGTCCAATGGGTAGAAGAAACAGAAAGAATATATTCAGAACTAAAACCACAGAAAAAAAACAAAATCTGTTGAACCGACCTGAGTAAGAACCTGGCACAGCACATTCCCACACAGGCAGCTTTCGAGAAATACTGGCTACCCTGAATTATTTGCAGCTCATCTTTTCTGTTTCCATTCTCCCCACTTATGTACCCATTTATCAGAATAGTATCAACAAGGCTAACAGTCAATTCCAGTCTGGGAGGAGGGCCCCTTCCAACTGCTCCCAACAGGCAGCAGCTCTATAGTAGGCTCACTCCCCACCCCTCACTGTGGTGGCAAGTAGAGAAGGCCCCAATATCTTCCCTTTCTTGATATAAGCCAGTTTAGAAGAAGCCTCCAATTCATTGTGAACTGAAGGGAGATGGGCAGTCTCATATCTAAGCTCTGTGTTTGTCTCTCCATTACCCCAGCCTTTGTCCAAGGACAGCGAAAAGACAAAGCCTGTCCTGTCTCAGACTCTGGGATCCAACAATGAACAGTTTAGAAAGTCTAGAATAAACCAAACTGCCCCCAAGCCACAGGCTGACTCCTCAGGAACCCAGTATGGCTGTTTTTTGCAATCTTTAAGTTAATATTAGGAACCATCTGTCATTTCTAAATATAAGAAATGGCTGGTACTCAGAAGCCTGCCTGCCCCATAGCGGCTCCCTCCCTTCACTATAATTGTCGTTGAGTCATTTTTCAATTGTGTCTAACTCTTTGTGACCCCATGTGGGGTTTTCTTGGCAAAGATACTGGGGTGCTTCACAATTTCCTTCTCCAGATCATTTTACAGATGAGGAACTAAGGCCAACAGGGTTAGGTGACTTGCCCAGTGTCTGAGGCTGGATTTGAACTCAGAAAGATGAGTCTTCCTGATTCACAGCCCAGTGCTCTATCCATTGTGCCACCTAGCTGCCCTCAGTATAATAAGGGTCAACATTTATCTAGTGCAGTGGTTCTCAACCTTCCTTATGCCATGACCCTTTAATACTCATATGTGGGTGTATCTGCATGTGGGTGGACCCGCCTGCAGACAGATAGAGAAGCAGTATCTCGGTTCCTAAGACCAAGGGAAATACGTGTTTTCCGATGGTCTTAGGCAACCCCATTCGATTCCCAAAGGGGTCACAATCCACAGGTTGAGAACTGCTGATCTAGCGTTTTAAGGTTTTAAAAGCACTTTATACATTAGCTCATTTGAACCTCACCACAACCCTGTGAGGTAGGTGACATTATTCTCTGTATTTTACAGATGAGGAAACTGAGCCTGAGAAACGTAAAGAGACTGGCAAGCATCAGAGATGTAATCTGAACTCAGGTCTCCCTGAGGACCAGCACGACACTTTTTAACCACTGCGCCGTCTGGCCACCTGTGCGTCAGCCAACGTTTCTGTTTGTGTTGGCTTGCACTTATGGACAAAGCCCAGCCTTTTGGTGACTCGTAGCCCAAAGCACTGGTTTCCCTTCCACGATGCTGGCATTGTATGGAGGGCCAGACCAGTACTGCCCTGCAGAATGCCTATTTGTTCTCTATACCAAGCTCTGCCTTGTAGAGTAGTGCCTGACAGGCACATCTTGAAAATATGCTGCTGCTGCTGCCTTGGAAGAGAAGGGGGGGGAGGGGAGAGGGAGGAAAAGGAGAAGGAGGAGGAGGCTAGTAAGTCCAGAATGTTTAGCCCATCCCCAGGAAAATCTCTACCCAAAAGACTCCTGGGAAATGCCTTCTGAGAGTTGATGCAGGGCTATCCTAGAGGTCTTTAGACTGAATCGTATCTTGGGGCCCAGGCTAGGGTCAGAAAGCTTCAACCTGCCTTCTTAGACGCCCTTTGTGGGGCAGCTGGTAGTGCAGTGAATAGAATACCAGCCCTGGAGTCAGGGGGACCTGAGTTCAAATCTGACTTCAGACACTTAACACACCCGCTAGCTGTGTGACCTTGGGCAAGTCCTTTAACCCCAACTGCCTTGCCTTCCCCCCTCCAAAACAAACAAACAGACACCCTTTGTACAGATAATGGCTTGGTATGATAAGTCAAGTTGGCCTGAAATAGACCTTTTGTAGTGAGCATCACACATCCTCCCTATGCCTAGGGCCTTACATGACTCACTTAAGCTGTATGGCACTGTTAGAAAGTCATGGTAGATGCACAGCTCCTAGTTATGGCCAGAGAGATCCACAACAGGGATACAGGCAGCAGGAGGCCAAGCTGCTGTTCTTCAGAGACCCCCAATGCATCATGTATCTTTGTTCAGAGTGTGGATGGCTCCTTGCTGATGTGTACCTAGTAAAAGGGTCTGGGTCCGGGTCCGGGTCTGGGTACGGGTCCGGGTCCGGGTCCGGGTCCGGGTCCGGGTCCGGGTCCGGGTCCGGGTCCAGGTCCAAGTCCAGGTCTGGGTGTGCTTTCATTTTTTTGCCATCTTCCTCACTGACTCAATCTCAATAAATTCCAACCCTGGATTTATGCCTAGAGTACACTTGACTCAGAACTTCTTTTCATGGGTCTATCAGTGCCTAGACTCTGACCAAGCTTGGGGAAAAGGGTCTTTTCCTCCAGCACTGAATTGCCCACATTCTTTTCCAAGTAGCTCCACCCAAACAAACTTGTTCCCCAAGGGCTTAAAGACTCTGTACTTAGCCCTCATCCTCTTCCCCTCAGAGTTTTGGTATTAGGAGCCCCACCTCAATTAAGCTGAACTATGCACGAACATCTAAGAGCTGGACCAGGCCCATGAATGCCAAGTAGAGCTTGAAATGGCCTTACCCTGATGAAGGAGTCGTTATTTGTGGCCACATAAACGCGAAAGGACAAGGACTTGTGGTTGTCAATAACTTTGTATAGAATCACGGCCCCATGGTGTTGCACAGTTTCCTGGGTTTGAATGACCGGCCCCACTGGAGAGAGGGAGCTCACATGCCATTTGACATGGGTGGTGGAGTGATCTACAGTGGATTCGAGAGCGGGGCCTGACTTTGTGATGTGGAACACTTTGAACGTCATCGAGGATTCATGGTCTGTAGAGATGTGCACAGAGACAATCGTTAGGATGCTGGTCAACCACAGAAACAAACACTCTTTAAGCTGGTAGAGAAGGCTGACGGACACTTACGGCCCAAGCAAAGGGAATGTGGAAACTGGATGGAGACGAGAACTGCCGGGTCACATTTCACGTCAAATAAGGGCCCGCCGACAATCCAGGGCTTAACCACCAAGTTGGCGTATTTGCTCCAGGACAAAACAGAGTATTTGATGTCAGTTTTCCTGTTGACTTCAAAGATCAGGCCTGTCTGGGCACACTGGTATGTCCCTTCACACTCTACCTTCAACCTGCATTGGACGGTAGTTTAAAACAGTGTTCCTGTTACTCATGAGATGATGACTTTAAAGCTACTTAAGTTTTTAATTTACTTCAAGAACACTAAGAAAAAGAAAGGTCTCATTCGATTTCATTCCCTCATTTCCCCCATTCCATAACAAGCATTTCAAAGTGCCTACTAGAGGCAGGACAATGAAGAGACGAGCCGGCCTCTGAGTCAGAGACCTTCTTTGAACTATAGAGCTGTGTGACCTTGGACCCAGCCTCTGAGCAACCCCAAGCAAGTCATTCAGCTGGGGCTCATCTGCACTGGTTAAGGGCGTTTCTTCACTGGGAGTTCTTTACATCAACGACATCATGATCTGCACACCCCAAAAAGTCAGTCAGTCAGTCTATCAACAAACATGTATTAAAGTGCTTAAGGCGTGTTAAGCGATGGTGAAGCAAAGAAAGACAAGACAGTCCTGGCTCTCAAGAAGCCTACGGTCTAACAGGGGAGACCACAAGCAAACAGCTAGATGTAACCAAGAGAAACTGGAGACAATCACAGGGAGAGCGCCTGCTATGTTCACTGCACATGCTAGCTCTTGGGAAAGTACCAAGATCATGAAGTCTTAGTCCCTGCCCTCACAGAGCTGAGAGTCTGGCAGGAGAACCAATAATATGGGGGGAATAAGTGGGATCTGGACCTCAAATGTGGTCAGTGTGGCAAAGTCCCATTGTGGAAACTCCCTCTACTTCTCAAGTTCTCAATCTTTATTTGTCTCATGGACCCTCGCGACAGCAGAGTGAGGCCAACACACCCCTTGTCAGAATAATAATTCCAGGTGGACAAAATGATAAACATAGGGTCACAGAGGAAAGCAACTGCATTGGAAGAGCTCTTTTAAATAGCCATGAACACGCATGCACACACACAGATACAATGCACATGGATGTTCACGCACACATACATACACATGCATGCCCAAACACACACATGCAACCACAAATATGCATGCATGTGCAATACATCTAAACATGCACTGAGACACACGCATGTGTGTATAAGCATGCACACCCCAGACACACAAGAGAACATGTGTACATGTGTACACAGAGACACACCAGTACGTGCACACTCATATACTTGCACGTGTGTGCATGCACAAATACTGCAAACACACGTGTGCAGTCATACCACACATGCACGCACACATGTGTGCACACATGAACATACACTCAGATATACATCCACACATGCATAAGCATACACACAGACACATGCACACACAAATACAAGAGAACACACATGCACACAGATACACACATGTACACGCATACACTACACACATGTCCACATACATGCAGATATGCACAGTCACAGAGACACCCAGACAAAATGCATTCCAGTTTAGGAACCAAGACCTGCCCCCATGATACAGGTGACCGCTACTCTGTCCCTCCCCCACTCTTACATGGAACCTGGGGCTCTCACCCTCACCAGTATGTGTCAGAGGCAGACAGGACGTGGACTCCTGATTCCAAGGCCCATGCCACCAGGCGCCTCACAAGCAGGCACATGATAAGAAAGTAAATATCCATCTGCTGAGAAATTAGCAAGCAGACCAGACTCAAATTGGAACAGGATGCGAACAAATTGGAACAGAGTAATAGCTGTCCCAGAGGGCCATAGAATGCAAGAAAGGAAAGTTTCTGGCTGAAGGGTCAGAGAAGGCTTCAGGGGGAAGGGGGCGTTTGAAGGCGAGCTCGGATTTCCAAAAGCAGAGACTAGAAGGGAGAGGGGGCAGCCCAATGCCCACCATTACGTAAGAGTCACCATCACACACGACACCACAGACAGGCCTCATCACAATTTGGAAATGAGTTGTTGGAGACTATCTGATTTGGGACAGGGATGGAAAACCTTAAATGACATGCAGCTGCCCTGCTATTACTTACAAAAACTGTCCCCTGGAAAGAAGCCTGGGCATCACCTGCTCATTCTGCTTCTAAAGACGAGAAGATAAACACACACAGGGATCAGTGACTGGTTGAGGCTCTTTGTTAAAAAAAAAAAAAGCTCCTTTTGTCCTGAGGCCACTTACATTTTCAGCAATGCAGTGTTCACACTGGGCACGAGGACAGCCAAACCCTAGATAACAGAGAGAAAATTGTGCTTACTTTCTAGGAATGTTACTGACATTATGTGAAGGCAACTCAAGAGGAGGCTGTACATGATAGGAAAGGAGCCTGGAATTCTTCCTTCCTCGGGTCTTCCACTGTAAAGGAACAACCCGTGTAAATGTGAAACAAGAGATTTTGCAGACTCTCAGAGCGGAACAGCAAGTTTAGAAATGGACAGTAGACCGAGGCACAGGTATCAGCATCAGTGAGGCAGACAAGTCACTCCAAATGACAGAAAACCATTTTTAGGAATTACATTCTGTATCTCACACAATGCGGTAGAACCTTAAGCCAGGAAGATCTGGGTTGAAGCCTTGCTTCTGACTTCCCAGACCTTGTCCCCAGGCCTCAGCTGCCTCACACCCTGCCAGCTATGTGACCCTGGGCACGTTATTTCAGTGACCCATGGCTTAATTATGATGCCTCCTATATTGGTGAAGCGAGTTTCTATACCTTGAGTAAAGGAAATAAAATCGCAAGTCTGGGTCAAAAAAGAAAAAATTTCTACACCACAACCATGAATGTGTTAAGAGACAGTTTTCAAAGTGGTTGCTTTTTAATAATACCCTCATTCTTTATTTTCTTAATTTATTTATTTTTAGTTTCCAACATTCGCTTCCATTAAGATACCTCACATTTTTATAGCAATTTGTAGATTACAAAGCTTGTAAAACTATAGATTCGGGGGCACCTGGGGGTACAGTGGGTAGAACACTGACCCTGGAGTCAAAGGGACTGAGCTGACGCTTGATGCTTACTAGCTGTGTGACCCTTGGTAGGTCACTTAACCCCAATTGCCTTGCAAAAAAACAAAAGTTGAAAAAAAGAACTATAGATTCAGAAGTGAAAGATACCTTAAAGGTCTAGTCCAATCCCATTTTGCAGAGGAGAAAACTGACGCCAAGACATGAGGGGATTGTCCAAAGTCACACAGGTAAGGGACAGAGCCAGCCACTGAACCAAGTCCTGACTGCAAGTGTAGGTTCCTTCTGTTATCCCACATTGCCTTCAGTGCCCCCACCTCCAGCTCTACTTCTTTTTTTTCTTTTTTTCATTGACTTGTTTATTTACTTTTAGTTCACAAGATTCAGTTCCACAATCCCTTGAGTTTCAGATTTTCTCCCCTTCT